>PVJL010001148.1:104965-131635 GCA_004026885.1 Lyroderma lyra | reverse complement strand
TAAAAGGAATGGATGCAAGCAATGTGCTAGATACAGAGTTCAAAACACTGGTTTTAAGAATGTTCAAGAAACTTAGTGAGAACTTCAACAAAGAAACAGTAAGCATAAAAAAGGACATAGAAACCATAAAAAAGAACCAGTCCAAAATAAAGAATAACTAAAATGGCAAATTCACTAGAAAAAAATTAACAGCAAAATAGATGAAGAAAAGATGGAATCAATGATTTGGAAGACATAACAAAAAATAAAAAAAGTGAAAAGAATTTCTAAAATGAGAATAGTTTAAAGGATTTCTGGGACAACATCATACAAAACAACATTAACATCATAGAGACACCAGAAAGAGAAGAGAGAGAACAAGGTATTGAGAACCAAATTGAAGAAATAATGGCAAAATTTCTCCTAACCTGGCAAAGGAAATATGCAGACATAAAACTATACAATTCCAGGAAGCAGAGTCCCCACCAAGATGAACTCAAACAGGACCACACCAAAACACATCATAATTGAAATGCCAAAAATTAAAGACAAAGAGAATAGCAGCAAGAGGAAGGTAACTAGGTATTTACAAAAAATCTTCTGTAAGATTGTCAGCTGATTTCTCAACAGAAACTTTGCAGGCCAGAAGGGATTGGCATAAAATACAAAGTGATGAAAAGTAAGGATCTACAATCAAGACTACTTCACCCAGCAAAGCTATGATTTAAAATTGAAGGAGAGATAAAGAGCTTTTTAAACAAGAAGCTAAAGCAGTTCATAACCACCAAACCAGTATTACAAGAAATGTTAAAGAAATTTTTTTAAGAATTGGAAGGGGTTAAAAAAGAACGTAAGTATAAATAATAAAAGGGCAATAGTGTGTCTATCAATAATCACTTTAAATGTAAATGGATTAAATGCTCCAATTAAAATACATAAGATACCTGGATGGATAAGAAAACAAGACCCATACATAAAAGGTCTGACAAGTAAGTTCACAAACTCATCCTAGAAAAAGTGCTACATACCTCATTGATGAATATCACTATGGTCACCTCCAAAGTACTCCCCTTGGGAAGCTATGCACTGACACCAGTGCCTAGTCCACCCTTCAAAGCAATTTTGGAACTCTTTTTCTGGAATGGCCATCAGAGCTGTCACTGTATTACCCTTGACATCCTTAATGTCATCCAAATGTCTTCCACTCAGTATGTCCTTTATCTTCAGGTAAAGAAAAAGAGTCATCAGGAGCCAGATAAGGTGAGTAGGGAGGGTGTTCCAATACAGTTATTTGTGTACTGGCTAAAAACTCCCTCACAGACAGTGCCATGTGTGTTGCTGCATTGTCCTGGTGCAAGAGCCATGAGTTGTTGGCAAGAAGTTCAGGTCATTTTCATCTAGCTTTTTTAGGCAGCCTTTTCAGCACTTCCAAATAATAAACTTGGTTGACTGTTTGTCCAGTGGGTACAAATTCATAATGAATAATCCCTCTGATATCAAGAAAGGTTAGCAATATCATTTTGACTCTTGATTTTGACTGATGGAAGATTTTTGGTCATAAAGAACTGGCTGACTTCCAGTGTGCAATTTCATGCTTTGTTTCAGGGTGGTATTAATACATCCACATTTCATCACCAGTGATAACATGGCCCAAAACATCATCTTGTCTTTCCAAAAGGTCTTGGCAAACTTTCACTCTTCTTTGCTTTTGTTCATCAGTAAGCTCCTTCAGAACCATTTTTGCACACACCTTTCTCATGCCAAGATTTTCAGTTAAGATTGTTCTAACTGTTTTTCTATTGATGTTTACTTGGTCTGCTATGCTTCTCACAGTCAGCTGACCATTTTGATGTAAAATTCAAAGAATTTTTGCAATATTTTTGTCAGTTTCACTTGTTATTGACCACCCTGACTTCTTTTCATCAGTGGCACCTTCTCTCTCATCAGAAAAATGTTCAATCCACTTGTGCATTGCCATTTTCTTCACAGCATTATGCCCATAAACTTAAACTAACATGTCCCTAATTTCACTTCCACCCTTGCCAAGTTTAACAAGAAATTTAATGTTTTTTCATTGCTCTGATTCATGTTCTGACATTCTTGTGACAGCACACAAAAACACACAGCAACAATAAACACCGTTCAGCAAGACAGCCACACATCTACATGAACAGAGCTGTGAGACACAGATATACTAAGGTTATGACATCTTACCAAGTTATTTGTACAGTGCTGTCAACATAAGCACACAGTGGGAAGTTCATGAACTTAATTGTCAGAACAACTATGCTGTCTACGGGAGAGCCACTTCATATTGAAAGACACATATAGACTGAAAGTAAAGAGATGAAAAAAGATATTTCACATGAATAGAAATGAAAACAGAGCTGGGGTACAAATACTTTTATCAGACAAAATAGACTTTAAAACAAAGGCTATAATAAGAGACAAAGAGGAACTTTACATAATGGTAAAGAGATCAATCCAAGAAGAGGATGTAACCCTGGTAATGACCTATGTTCCCAACATAGCAGCACCTAAATATACAAGTATAATGCAAACATTGACCAACATAAAGGGAAAGATTGACAGTAATACAATCATAGCAGGAGATTGTAAAAACCACTTGACACCAATGGACAGATCTTCCAGACAGAAAACAATAAGAAAACAGCAGTCTTAGACAGGATGAATTTAATTGATATTTTTAGAGCATTTTTCCTCAAAGCAACAGAATATAAAATTGTAAAGGGCACATAAAACATTTTCTACTATAGGCTACATGTTATGCCACAAAATAAGTCTCAATAAATTAAAGACTGAAATCATATCAAGCGTCTTCTCTGACCACAGTGATATGAAACTAGAAATCCATTACAAGAAAAAAAAAACAAAAACTAAACTAAAAAACACACAAACACATGGAGGTTAAATAACACACTACCAAATAATGAATGGGTTAACAATGAGATCAAGGAAGATATCAAAAGATGCCTTGAGACAAATAAAAATGAAAACACAATAACCATTAACCTATGGAGCATAGTGAAAGCAAATGAATTTTACCAAATATTCAAAGAAGACTTAATACTTATCTTTCTTAAGCTATTCCAAAAAATTCAAAAGGATAGAAGAAACCCAACCTCATTCTACAAGGCCACCATGACACTGATTCCAAAGCCAGAAGAAGGCATTACAAAAAAAGGACATTACAGGCTGATACACCCAATGAACGCAGATGCAAAAATCCTTAACAAAATATTATCAAACCAAATTCAGCAATACATTCAAAAGATGATATACCACAATCAAGTGGAATTTATTCCTGGGATGCTAGATCAATTCAATATACATGAATTAATCAATGTGACATACCACATAAACAAAACAACAGATAAAAACCACATGATCATATCAATACATGCAGAAAAAGCATTTGAAAAAATCCAGCATCCATTTATGATAAAAATTCTTAACAAAGTGAGAATAGAAGGAACATATTTCAACATAATAAAGCCATATATGACAAACCCACAGCTAATATCATACTCAATGGAGAAAAGCTACAAGTATTCTTAAGATGAAGAACAAGACTATTCAACACAGTTCTAGAAGTCCTAGCCACAGCAATCAGACAAGAAAATGAAATAAAAAGCATCCAAATGGGAAAGAAAGTAGTAAAACTATAATTACAGATGACATGATATTATATAGCAAGAATCCCAAAGATTTCACCAAAAAAGTATTAGAACTGATCAATGAAATGAGTAAAGACATACAAAATTAATATTTAGAAATTAGTTGCAAATCTATACACCAAGAATGAATTATCAGAAAGAGGAATTAAGAAAACAATCCCATTTACAATTGCATCAAAAAATTAATAAACTAAAATACCTAAGAATAATTTAACCAAAGAGGTAAAAGATTTGTATTTGGAAACTTACAAGACATTGAAGAAAGAAACTGAGGAAGATGCAAATAAAGGGAAGCACATACATGCTCATGGATAAAAAGAATTAACATTGTTCAAATGTGCATACTACCCCAAACAAACTATAGAATCAATTCAATCCCTATCAAAATAGTAATAGCATTCTTCACAGTACTAGAACAAATGTCTCAAATTTACATAAAACCATAAAATACCCCAAAATAGACACAGCTACCTTGAGAACGAATAGAGTTAGAGGTATTGTAATATCAAACCATACTATAAGTCTATAGTAATCAAAACAGCATGGAACAGAATAAAGATCCCAGAAATAAACCACACCTATATGGTCAATTAATCTATGACAAAAGAGATGAGAATGTACAATAGGTTAAAGACAGTCTATTCAATAAATGGTATTGAAAAAACTGAGCAGATTCATGAAAAAAAAAAAAAAAAAAACTAGACCACCTTCTTATACCATATGCAAAAATAAACTTAAAATGGATTAAAGACTTAAATGTAAGACCTGAAACCATGAAAACTCCTAGAAGAAAACATAGGCAGTAAACTCTCTGATAATTGCTCTTAGTAGTATTTTTTCTGATATGTCTCATTGGGCAAAGGAAACAGAAATAAAAATAAACAAATGGGAAGCATAGGGAATAGACTCATTAATGTGTTAACAACTATGTATGGTGACAGTTGGGTACCAGACTGGGCAGGGGGATCACTTCATAAATTATATTAATGCTGAACCACTATGCTATACACCCAAAACTAATATAAATTAAAATTTAATTTCAGCTATAATTGAAAATTTTTAAAGGGGAGAAGGTAAAGGGGAATAAGAGGTTTGAATTTCCATATATAAAACAAACAAGTAATAATGGGGATAGTATGTACAGTATAAGGCAGTGGTTCTCTCAACCTTCCTAATGCTGCGACCCTTTACAGTTCCTCATGGTGTGGTGACTCCCATAAAATTATTTTTGTTTCTACTTCATAACTGTAATTTTGCTACTGTTATGAATCATAATGTGAATACCTGATATGTGTTTTCCGATGGTCTTAGGTGACCCCTGTGAAAGGGTCATTTGACCCCCAAAGAGGTCACGACCCACAGGTTGAGAACCGCTGGTATAGGGAATGTAAGTCGATAATATTGTGATAGTGTTGTATAGTGCCAGATGGTTGCAGGACTTACTATGGTGATCAGTTGCTTAGGTATACAAACATTGAATAACTATGCTGTATACCTGAAACTAATATATTTTATGTTAGCTATATTTTAATAAATATCTTTTTAAAAATAAAATGAATAAATAAAAAAATAAAACTCCAAGAATGTTCATTCAGGTACTTTTCTAGAACCTTTCCATGGACTGCCTCATTTAATCTAAGGCTGAGTAGAGCTTGATCAATCATTGGGTTCCAGCCAGGACATTCATCTGTGCTGTGCAAACGAATGCAGAATTAGAGTCCTAAACAAAACAGATGGATGTGTGCTGCTGGTTTTTGGAGAGAGCTGACTGTATGCAGAAAGGCACCTGGGAAGAAGACTCATCTTAAGGCGAAGTGAGCCTGTTAACTGGCCCATCTCAGAATGGAAGAAGCATGATGGCCTGCATCAGAGGAACAGAATCTTTGAAGGACATTAGGGAAATGCCTGTCTTACCCATTGATTCAGGGTCCAGGTCTGAATTTAAGGATAGCGGGGAGAGGGGAGCCACAAAGTAGAACAATCCAGCCAGAGACAATTGGGAAAAGCTGGCATCCAAAAACCAGACCAAAAAAAAATAACCCTAAGAATTTCTGAAGAGACTAAGGAAGCTGCCAAACCTGGCAATGGTCCCAGTCATATCTACCACATGCCAGCATCTAGTCAGCTTAATCTAATATCCACACCAAATAGCCTGAATATACCTAATCACAAATCAGATGTAAAGCCACAAGAGCCTATGTAATCCCACTGACATTTCAGTGGGGCCTAGAATTACCATTAACCAAAAAGGACAAAAATATTTCTTTCCATTGTTCATTCTGTGTTGTTACCCACTATCTTATTGTGGGTAACATAAATAGATTACACTTTTAAAAATACCTAGAGGTGTTGTGTGCTTATGTCAGAAACAGCAGTGTGGGAGAGAACTAGGAAGCAGCCTGGTAGATAACACTGAAAAGAGGAATCCAGAGAGACGATAAGTGGTGGTAACAAGTGATGGGAGTAAGTAGATAACATTTCTCATACTTGATAGAAAAAAATAGTGGTAAATTGAAGATAAAATCCAGAGATTCAATCAGGAATGGTCTATATCCCAATAAGCACAGAAGACACCACATTGCACGAGGAGAAAGCATGAGAGAAGCAGTGTGAGCCCTGGCCTGGAGCTGCCACCTTTTGCAAGTCTTCATTTAATCTAGGATTCATCAGGTTTCCCTGATAGTTATTAGCAAAAAGTAAAACAGTGATGGGGACAGATGTTCTGTAAGAGGGCTGGAATGAGAAAGGGTTCCCTCCCTTCTCTCCCTTCGGAGATGAAACAGTATTGGTATCAATCACCAAAGAGCAGAAGAAATAAATCAGCACTATATCCATGAGCTTTTTCCCAAATATTAATAGTAAACTACAGAGCAAATATCATTCCAGAAACCACTTACTAAACATGAGATTTTCTTCCTTAATTAAATATATAATTTAATATCATCTGTTGTGTGACTACTATGTATCAGTTACCATTATAATATCCCATTTAATTTTCAATATCTCTATTTTATAGACATCAAAACTACATGTGAAATTATCTTTTGAATGTTTTATTGAAAAAATATTAATGAACAATGGGGTCATAAAATCGTGTTAGGGAAAACTGAAATTCACAGTCTAGGTATGATTGTATGAGATCTGACAATTAAGTTTGCGAACTCATCCTAGAGGAAGTGCTACATACCCCATTGCTGACTATCACTATGATCACCTTCAAGTACTGCCCTTAGGAAGCTATGCACTGACAGCAGTGCCTAGTCCGCCCTTCAAAGCAATTTTGGAATGCTGACAGATTTTAGGTACAACGACAGCTCTGATGGTCATTTCAGAAAAAGCGTTCCATAATTGCTTTGAAGGGCGGACTAGGCACTGGTGTCGGTGCATAGCTTCCCAAGGGGAGTACTTCGAAGGTGACCGTAGTGATAGTCAGCAATGGGGCATGTAGCACTTCCTCTAGGATGAGTTCACAAACTTAATTGTCAGACCTCGTATAACCAAAGTCATTTTCTTTTCTTTTTTTTTTTATACAATATGGTATATTTATTAAATGCAAAACATAAGTAAAGTATTAATACAAAGTCATTTCCCAGTGAAGGGCATTTATACTCTCAGAGCATGGAGGGCAAGGAACTGATTTTTATGATAGTTTAAGGAAGCAAAAAAGAAGCTAAGAAAAGAAGAGGGACAAACTGATGATGGCTATGACCGAATTTCCACAAAGGTAGTGAAAGCTACATACTCAAATCAAAGTTCCCAGTAGATCTTGATCCTGAAGTCAGGTCTCATTCATCTTTTGTAAGCTTAAACCATACAAATTAAGTGTCCATATAAATGGTAAGTGATAATTTTTTATAAATCAGATCATCCTATAAATCATGACTGTTTAACACAGAGTTACCAGGTAACCTTGTTATAAACATCTTACTATATTTTTATTGAATACCAATTAAGTATAAACATTAATTTCACTTTCTAATAAAAAGCAAACTAAATACATCTTACTTGATTTTTAAATACTAACCAAAGAATGTTCCTAGGCTTAAATGTTATTCTTTCATAGTAAACCACAATAACTCAGAACTATTACCTAAGTATCTCAGACCAAATTATTAAACAGAACCATATAAAATTACCAACAGTAAACTTCATCTTAACCAAAACCCCGGCAATTTCATATGGTTCAACCTAAAACAATAGAGACATAGAAGAAATAAAGGAAAATCCAATACTAGAGGAAATGATAACCTCATTAATTTCTTCATACAATGCTAACTCTATAGAAATACCTCAATTAACATATTGAGAAATGATATAGCACTTGCCTAAAATTTTGTACCTGCTAGACATGCCCATCAGAGTTCACAGTGTCTCAGACAAGCAGCAATTTCACAAAAATTAACATCTTGGAAGCTAACAGGATTTTTTTCCCTAATTCATTACAAATAAAACTGGTTTTGATTTCTTTTTAAAAATACTAAATCATCTTGAACTTCAAGCCACAGGAGGACTCTAAAGATGAGAGTTAGTCCTTAGCTGTAGGTAGACAGTGACTGAACTGGTAGAGGGTGTGCTGGTATATGTGCGAAAACAGCTCTCTGGAGGAAAGAAGTGTGTTTGTGTGTGTGTTAAATTTTACTAATATAAAGGATGCGCAGCACACATACAAATATTAAGAAAATATATAATACTTTTGTAAATTGCATGTAGCCAGTTAAGATTATCATAGAATGCTTTTGTTGATTTTTACCAAACTCTTAAATCAATAGCCAAGTTAGAATGGCAACTGGCAAATAAGGACAGTTCAAACATCTGTGTTGAACATCCATTATCATATATACTAACAGCGCTGCGGCCCTTTAATACAGTTCCTTATGTTGTGGTGACCCCCATAAAATTATTTTCATTGCTACTTTGTAACAGTAATGTTGCTACTGTTATGAATCGTAATGTAAATATCTGATACGTGTTTTCCGATGGTCTTGGGCGGCCCCTGTGAGAGGGCCGCTCAGCCCCAAAGGGGTCGTGACCCACAAGTTGAGAAACGCTGCTAACTAACAGGTAAGACAAAAGCAAATTAATGAAGATGTATGTAGCTTCACTCATTTATCAATGATGTCAGCGACTCCTTTGCTAAATTGGATAATAGTTTTTGAATACCAGAAAAATATTTCCTCAATTCTTTGTGCTATGTATATTTTAACAGTGTTGAAATCCTAACCTCCAATATAATGATATTAGGAGATGGGGCCTTTGGAGGTAATTAGATCAGAAAGGAGGAATCTTTGAAATTAATACCCTTATAAAAAGAGACAGGAGAAAAATAATCTCTCTCTGCCACGTGAAAATAGTGAGAAGGTGGCCATCTACAAGTCAAGAGGAGGGCCCTCACAAGAACCAAATCTGTAGCACCTTGATCTTGGACTTTCCAGCCTCTTGAACTGTAAAAAACTAGATGTTGCTTAAGCCACCCAGTCTATGGTAATTTGTTATAGTAGCCAACCTGACTAAGAAAACGGCTATAGCACGAGACACTATAAAGTTGAATCTGCATAATTAGCATTTTCTCCATAACTTTTTAAAGTCTAGACACAACAACAATCAATCAATCCTTGATTTATAGCCTCTGCTGATTTCTATGGTGTAAATACCACCAGCCTGGCCAATTTCAAATTACCAATATGAAGTCACTGAATAAAGAGCTGGGAAGAGATACACAGGAGCATGTCATTTTACAGTACTTCTACATACTGACAAAATTGATGTAAATAACCTCAAGAGCATAGACTACAGTAAAATGCAAGTAGGAAGCGATGAATTTTGAGTATTTATTACCTTTATTTTAATATAATTGTTTATTTATATAATTTAATTTTAATTTTATAGTATCTTTTTAATAACCAGCTCACAAAATGTTTTATAGCAGTTAGCTCTTATGAATAGATAAGAGGTAGCTCTTATCTACTGTGAAATGAAAACATTTTCAATTCTGAAGTATCTTCATAACTTTTAGCTAATAATCATATTAGTTACACTGTTGTTCTCATAATTAAAGTTGACAGTGTCACTCAGTATATTTTGTAGCCCTGATAGAAGACGAATTTAATCTATGTTTTACATGGGGATATTAGAATCCAGCTCTAACTACTATAAATAGAAGTATCTGGTTTATTAAAATAGTAGCAACCATTCTATAATTACTTATTTTAGAAATTTATTCTAAGAACATTTCAAAATGTTTAAAATATTAACGACTAAATCCTAAAACACAAAAGTAACTGTATAAACATAAGTTAAGAATAAGTGCTTCTAGAAAAACAAAATTTGCCATTTGATAATTTATAATAATATATCTTGAGGGCACATGCAATTCATTACTATAGAATCTCTCAAAGCCAAATCTTACCTTTGTGTTAGGTTACACAAAGGGCAATAATAACATGTTTAAAAGGCCTAATCTTATCCCATACTTCAGGGTGTAAACTGATGAGCTGAAGAGCTGGAAAAGAAAAGAAGTGCCTGTCTTCCTCTTTGCTTTCTGCCAACATATATAACATTTCACAAGAGAAAAGGTGACTGATAAAAGCAATTTCAACTTTCCTCTGAAGTACAAAGATCTACTGATAGGATAAAAGATTGAATGATGAGTGATATCAACTCATTAGTTGTGTTACACATCCAAATATTGTCTCCTAAAGCACAAGATACTGGCCTCCCAAGGCCCATTTGTTCCTAATTTCTACTCTGCCTGCACTGCCATGAAAATGAAGCTCACACCGTCCTGTAGAAGGCACCCTCAATCTGCCAGATCCATTCCTTGCAAATACATCAATATTTGAAAATAATGCACTTTCCTGCTTCCTTATACTACTATCTACTTCATATTAAAAAAAATTCTCCAAATCATAGAATTTCATTTTATGTGAGATAGAGGATAGGATGATAAGTAAAACACAAAAGACAGACTTTTACTTTAATTGCCATAATTTTGAAAACATGAGTGGCTTTTAAAATGAAATATTTGTGATATCAGTTATAATAAACTGTCCATCCCATAACATTTCCAGCCATTAAAAGGCCTCTCTTCAAAAACACAATAAATAAATAAATAAATAAAAATAAAAACATAAACCAAAACATTTCCAGTCAGCAACAATATTCCAGGTAATGGCAGAACCATCAGATTGTAGTAGAAATGTTCTAATTTAGATTCTTTCTTTTGTGAAGGCTTTCATAAATAGCATTTTTACTTTAATTATTTATTTATAATCGATTTTGCTTTTTAAAAAATTTATGGCAGCAGTTAAATCAATATATAAAGTCACTCAAGAAAACTGAACTTTTCATTTGGTTCTACTTAAGGATTCATTAAAAATCTACAATGATGGAATTGCTCAAAAAATATACCACAGAAAGTTTGCTAATAATAACCTTTCTTTCAGACTACCTTTAATTTTAATATTTAGTCAGAAAACCCAATTTCCAGAAATGAAACAACTGAGTTAGAATTCAGTTGACACAATACACTTGGCCCACCTTTTCCAAGACAGTAAGTTTTATGTTATTCTGAAAGTGCAGCTGAGGGCAATGAATTAGAAGCTGCCTTGTCTACTCATTTCTCCTAATCCTAAAAATGACTGGGGGTGGGAGGGGACAGACCTACTTCTACCAGCTCAGTGCTTAGCAACTCTTTCCACTATGCCTTCATTTTTTTATACTTTGTGCAAATTAACTTCTTCTCAGATTGTATTCAATCATGAAATTTATTTGATACAAAGACGATACAGAAGATAAACACTTTACAGAAAACTCTGGTAATTGCAATAGAGTATAAATAAGACCTTTCCCATTGCTATAAAATGGGCTTAATATCCCACCTTGAATCATTATTCTCACATGTAACTATCACTATTATACAATGAAAGAGCAGATTTTTTTAAGGAGAAAAACAATAGTGAGCCTTATTTTGATGAATGATCTACAGGTTGGACACCAACTCAAATATCAAGCAAATACTTCACAGTAAGAAATTTCAGAGCATTTATCATATTTTAAGTCTGTCCCCCTAATTCTGACAAAATATCATCAAAAGTATATTCCTTGATGTACTCAGTAATCTACAAGGTTAAGGATTCATCTCAGATACTCAGTTGCTTCATCACAGCATTATTACCAAACAATCTCAGTCAATCAGAGTAGATCTATATGGAGCAAGAAAGGCATCTTGACATTTGCAGCCTACAACAACAACTGAAATCTTTCCAACAGGACTACCAGCCTACCCAACTGGACAAAAAGTGTCATTATGAAATGGCTGTGGCATGTGAATTCGAAAAAAGAAGAAATGTGGAGAGGGGTTAAAAAAATGATGATGAGTGGTGGAGTAGAAGTGAGTGAGACTGGCAAAGAGAGCAGCAGCCAGTCGGCCCCTGCATTACCATTATCAGGGTTGGTAAACATCCTACTTGCACTGGAGACTGTCTTCCCAATGTCAGCCAGGGATCGAAGGTTGGATTTCTTGGTTTGATGCCGGTGCTTCCGGAGCAAAGTATAGGTCACCTTATCCTTAAGGTCAGGTTTCAAAAGGCCCGTCTCAATCTGATGGTCAACAATCATCTCTGATAGAGAAACAGAGCAAAACAAACACAAAACTCAGTCAGAAGCCCATGGAGTTAATTTTTTACTCTAACTTTATAGATGTCATCTTCAAATTTAGTATCAATATACTATTCTCACAATACCCAACTCCCCACTTTATGTGAAGGGTAAAGATATAGGGCACAGGGATACTGGCATTAATGAGAGAGTTACAGATATTACAGTCTTAATTACACTTTTGGAGAAAAATTGTCTTATTATTTTCAAGCCCAGTTAATAATGAAGTCACATGAATCACATTATTCTATGAGTAACAAAGTAATTCAGCAATTCACATTTTTCAATTTAAAAAAGTTAGATTAGAAAATTTTATGTACGCTATCATAGCAAGGGAGCCAGAAACAAAAATGATATGAAAAAAACTTGAAGAGAATATGCAAAATTTAAAGTAGTGCCATTATTTATTATTGATTTCCCCAAATCAGGTTATTTGAATACCAATTAATCCACTGAAAGAAAGATCAAACTACAAAATTATGTCTTATCTTTCCTAAGAAGGGAGGCTTATTCTTCTTGTTTAGATATAACTAAAGCCCTTCTAATATATACCATTAGCCATTTTAAAGCATAACCTGACCAGAATTTTCTATGAAATTTTAATAATCTTAGTCTTACTATAAAAAATTAAAATTTCTATTAGTTCTTTTTTAAAGAATGATTTTTAACTAGAAAAGATTACCATGTTTCAAGAAATTGCTCCATGGGTGGCTCTATCGAAGGGAAAGTTTTAAAAAACATAAGAAGTCTTCTTTCTCACAAGTCAGCATATCATCGGTAGGGCGTAAACGTAGACTTATGTGCCCTACCTTACTGTAACATCACAGGTTGACATTTCCTGTGTCCAAAATAGGGCTCAGGACAAAACCTCATAGAACCTGTACAAGACAGACGATGACAGGATGCTACCTCATTGAATATAGGTAGAGTGTTGGTCCCTGCAACTACCTTTTCAGGTATATGGGTGCATCTAGCATATATGAATATTCTCCTCTTGGGCAAATTTCTCAGTATACAAAAGTGGAGAAGAAAACAAAAGCTCATCTTTTTTAAAAGTCTGACAAGAAAATGGATGGGTGCAGGTAGGACAGGA
The DNA here is from genome assembly GCA_004026885.1 of Lyroderma lyra. Classification (NCBI taxonomy): domain Eukaryota; kingdom Metazoa; phylum Chordata; class Mammalia; order Chiroptera; family Megadermatidae; genus Lyroderma; species Lyroderma lyra. The sequence goes on along the minus strand of PVJL010001148.1, from coordinate 118,210 downwards.
TCATCTCTCAAGCATTCCCATCCTTTTGGAAAGAGAAGCTACAAATACTCAAGAGGCTTTGCTTGGGCATAGCTGCACCTCTCAGAACTTTATCCTAATAAAGCAAGCACTCACAGAACTGGCCACACAGAACAAACTACAGCTAGAAACTAACCATTTACACAGTGAACAATCAACTATTTAGGAGCCAAGCAGAGGATGAATCCAGGATTTTCTATCATATGCCTTACACAGATGTCATAAATGGCACTCGATGCTGGACCACTCGGTAGGAAGCTTGGACAAAGCAAGAAGAGTTTCTCCCATAGTAACATTTTGATTTGACAATGGCCTCTAGCTCTGAGTATTTCAAACTGATCCTATAATTACAATTAACCTTCTCTTCCACAGTGAAATAATTAGGTGCTACTGACACAACCCCTCTACTTTCCCTTTAAATCTTGTTCAGTGTGGAAACTTCATTTTACATAAGAACTACAAAAATAAACAAACAGCCCTGGAATATCTGCTGGGTTACCAAACTCCTACTCTAATGCCAGTGTTGTGGACTAAAGTGGTTCTTATCTACCCTTCCTGGCAGGGCCTTCCTCTGTTCTGGCTCTCCCTTGCAATATTAAACCAATCCATATATACGCACAGCCGGCCCTCTATTATAATGCCTGGAAATCACCAGTTAGAACAGGTTAAAACATCTGTGTGGCTTACGCCCTTCATTAAGTTTCCATAAAAATGGCCCACATTACAGGGATGTCTTAAAGCATAAACTATAAAACCTTTCAAGGAAAGTGGGGGCAGTAACATTTCACAGCTACACTGAAATTAAGCTTTCAGTGTTGAAAATCCCACAGACGCTACCAATTAGAAATGTGCCAACTGTAGATGATAGCAGAGCTGAAAGAACCTCAAGGAACATCAAGTTTAACCTCTTGTTATACAGATGAGAAGCAAGAGGACAAGAGAGGAGACAGCCTAATGAGAGGCAAAGCTTCCCCCAAATAAAACCAGGTTTTCTTATTCTCAGTTTAGATCTTTTTCCTTACTAAACAATATTTTCTGTTATTTATAAAGGAAGCTCTAGACCAAAAACGTTTTGATATATGGAGAATTTATGCAAACTATCAGAAATATGGCCATGCAATAGAAAAAAAGGCTGAAAGTGACAAACATTCTTAAAAGACCCAAGATGTTTTCAAGACTAACAGGCAATTTAAACAAATCTATGCATATGTAACCAACTATGAGATATTTGTTAATCTATCAAAGTGGAAACATTTAAAAATAAATTCCCAGTTATATGAAGGATTATGGAATAGGCAATTCCACACACTGATTATGACAGCAGTAACTAGCACAACCTTTCTTGTAGGCCACTTGGCAACCATGTAACAAAACCTTTCAATATATTCAAACTCTTTGCATATTTCACCATTAGAAATCTGTATTAAAGAAAGAAGACATTTCACAGAAGCATAACAAAAATGTTCACTTGTTTTCTTTACAGCAAACACTTGAAGCAACTTAAATGCCTAGTAATAGATTAAATATTTTATGATGTTTATGTTTAATGACCTGGAAATATAATTCATATGTTTTTAAGCTTAAATGGGCAGATTAAAGTGTTATAGTATGATCCCATTTTGTAAAACAAATTTCATATGTATAAACAGATGTATAGAAAAACCACTGGGAGAATACTTCTAAAAGATCAGAAGCGTGGTATTTTGATTGTTGTGTGTTATATTTTTCTGGATTATTTAAAAATGAACATAGATTTGTGGTAAAAAAATAAATATATTACCATTTTGAAAATATAAAAGGTGTAAAAAGCAAGAAATGACTAACATCTGCCAACAGCCACAGCTCAGGAATGCCTTTAAATATAAAAATGAGAACTCCAAAAATAGAGCTACATTTTCCCAATCTATTTCCCATCATAATAAAATACCTGAAATGGCTTTCAATTTTTTTTGACTTAGATGGGGAGAAAAATTCCTTTGTACTTGGCTTCATAAGTGAATGAAACTCTTTAAATGTAGAATTATAATGATGATAGTATAATAACAAAGATACTAAAATAATCAATGAAAATATGATTTATCCTTTAAATACTTTAAAAAACAAAATTTTTTATTAGTGTTAAAAAGGGGTTCTTCAAGAAGAAAACAAGGAAAGGCCCTGAGGAGAATCAGAATTGGGCTGAATTTTCTATGCAAGTGTGAGAAGTAATACCTGCTTAAACAGTCACCCACTACCCATGATGGAGGTACTTTTCCACCTGTACGACTGGGGGTGGGAGGAGGGTGCCTCTAAGTGGCTGACCATCTGGAAGGAGTGGCAGGTGGACACAAAAAAAGGATAAAAATCTTGCTATTGTTTGTTTGATATAGTCGCACTCATTATTATTACTTTTTTCCTTATTTGTTGAGATAAAACTGGGATGGATGGGAGATGTATCTTAAGACTTAGCATACATAATTCTAAACTCTGAATTATCATATCAGCACAATTCAGGACAAAACAACACCACTTCATCCTCTCCTAAAAAATAATTTTTTGATAACCAAATAATGACAATAACTCCAAGTTACCATGCCATCTTCTGTCATTTAAAATGAGATAAAGACTTTTCTTCTTCGTGTTTTTTAACCCACTGCAAAGTTTAGAGTCTTTCGGAGGATTTTTAAATATTTCTTTTCAGCCAGTTACACTCTCTCAAACATGTTCTTCTCTTCACATTCCTATAAATCTGGTCCTTTTTTTTTTTCTCTTTCTTTTGTTTGTGAATTGTTTTCCTTTTGGCCTCTTTATTTGCCTCTGAATTGTTTTTCTGTATCATCAACTCCAGAATGACAGCACTGACTCTTTGCCTTTTTGCCCCAGGGACTATAGAGCAAACATATTACTGGGTGATGATACCTCAAAGTGACCTAGTAGTGGCTAATTTTAAAGTTTAATGACAATTTTTAAAGTAAATGCATGGAGGTTATAGAAAAAGTTCAGAGCTCATAATGAAAAGTAATAGAAAATTTAAGTGAGAACACAAAATGCTTAAATGTAATAAATATTAGAACTTCTCTTTTTGTCCATCGGCTAACACATAATATATATGTTATTATTATATCGGCTCCAATATAATGTAGGATTCTTGTCTTCCACGGCATATAAAGGGTCATTTATTTGCTGAAGACCCAAACTTCTAAAAGATGGCTCTTTCTGGTGATGAAGAACCCAAAGACAGTTTTACAGAAAAGTCCAAGTACTCAGTTCAGCTTTAACTTTTGTCACCCTTGTTGTCCAGTTGCAGGCACAGCAAAGAAACTGTTAAATTGTTTCCAGCTCTATCCACTACACCTTTCAGAATTATTTTCCCTGTTTATGAAGTCCCTGAACATCTCTACCTGACTGAGTCTACTACATTCAGGACTCTGCTAGGTGTCAGGTAGAAAGATCTGCATAGACTCATTTATACTGGAATAGTCATGTAAGTATATATCAATAACACCTAAACGTCCTCATTTAATTCTCACAACAACCTTGAAAGGTCCACCTACATCCTGCTTTTACAGATGAATAACCTGACACTGCTAAAAAGTTAAGTAACTTGCCTTGTCCTTCCCATAGTCATCCGTGCTAGAAGGGATAGATGTTAATTAAACCCCCTCCAACTTAAAGTCCACCATCCTGTCTACAACATGACTACATCTCATGGAATTCATATGTGACCTATGTCAGACAATATGTATATTTTAATAGAGGACAAACCCTGGGCTCAGTGAAATGAATCTCCAAATGGTGGAATCTCAGGCACTAACAATGGTCTACGGCCTACGGTAAGACCATATATGTGTATATGAACCTTTCTGGTGACCTTTAAACTACAATATATATTCTTCCACTAGATTGCCTATACATTGCCAGGTCACAAATGCAATTTCCATTTTGCCCTGCATTTAGGCATCTGATGTATTTTTTCAACTTGTTTGATTTCAGACATCTGTGCTGCAGATTAGTTATTATTAAAGAGAATTGCAAGTCTCACTCAAAAATTGGATTAAGTTTTGCTAACCACGATATTTTTTAGGTAACATGCTCTCTTGCAGACTTTAACAAATGAAAAGGAAATCAGGAGAACAAATCGTCAGAAAACCATTCATTCTGATTGCTCCTATCTTTGTAGATGGGTCCCACTTCCCTCAGTACAATAATCCAAGATCTCTCATGTTATATCAACTGTCCATTTCAGCCTTTCCTGTCTTGTCAAATATGAAAAATCCTACATAGAGCAGTATTTCCTACATTATCTTCTAACTCTCTCTGTGTATGAGGATTTGTCATTTACTCAATTAAAAAGTGGTAGATTTCCCAACCTAATTCCAGGGCCTGGAATAGTGTCTGGCACATTGTGGAAGCTCACATACCACTGCTGAATATATGCATGAACTAAGGAATTCTGTTCGCCTAGCATCTTCGCATTAATCTTTCTTCCATAAGTACCTCTGCACCTTAAGTACCTCAAATGCATGAAAAGTGTGGGGCTTCTCTGCAAATCTAACAAGCTCTCTGAAGCAGACCTGAATACATATACATCAGCTAGATGTACGCCTCATTCGACAGCTAATCTTTTCTCTCAATACAAATGCTATAGCCTCGCCATTGTTTATAAACACGTGGACACTATTGACAAGCCTTTTGCCTACAGATAGTCAAAGAAATTTTGAAGTCTGATATTACACAGGAACTTTACACTGGTTATTTTTTGCGGAGCCACAATCTACATCCAATTCCCCACAATCCCAATGTAGGCACCCTACAGACTCCTTGGGAAAGTGCAGTCATTCAAACAGGTCCAGTGGTTCACCTACCTGGCTGTGGAATTTCCTAGGGATACCAAGCAGAGTGACTGCACCTGTGTTTCAGGGTGTGCTCAGTGAACAACACGTCTGTGCTGTTGGTCAGCACACCTAGATGTGAAGGGTAATAAGGCAGCTTAGACCAGGCTCTTGCTAGAAAATGAAAACAATTACTACTGTTTGGAATGTAGTGATGTGTTCAACATGGTGAGTTAACATTCACAACACAACACTAATTGCAAAAGGTGGCCAAGCTGCCCTGCACCATGAGGTTCAGTGACTTGCAGGTGTTTGTACAAACTGTACTCAGCACCTACATGACCTGACTCAAAGTCACTAACCCATGTTCTGCTGGCTTCTTGCCCCCACATAACTTTCTCCACATACAGTTAAAGAGCTTGACTTCCATCTACGAATAAGCTCTAACCCAAGAACTAGACTATTTTCCCTTTAGCAGAGAATTTAAACCCTATTTTACAGATGACAAAACTGAGACCCAGAGAAGCTCAGTGCAATGTTTAAGGTAAAAGATAATCTAGTGTCCAGACTTCCAGACTAACATAACCAAGAATGAGTCGGGGTTGGGGAGCACTGCCATTCAAAATATTAATCTTATGCTAATAAGTGAAAGAAATGAATGCAAATATGTACATACAATATGATCCCAATTTTAATTTTTAAAAAATAACATAGAAAATGAAAAGCATAAGAGAACAGATTGAGAAACAAAAGTGGATGGAAATACTGAGATGTTAAGAATGACTATGACCAAATAGAGGTAACTGAATGACATTTTTTATTTTCTTCTCAATTTGTCTGTGTTTTCCAAATTGTCCACCATAAACCTTACTAGTTTTATAACATACAAAAAGAGAAAGAATAAATGTTCTAGAATATTCAACTCTGCTTACACTAGAAGTCATCTGCATTGGAGATTCATGGATAGGTAAGGAAAGCTGAAAAATGACAGGAACTTAAAACAATATACTTACCCACCAACTGCGGGAGAGAAGCAGCTTCCCTGTCGAGCAAGATGGAGCCTTTCTCCATACACGTCCTCAGCTCAAACAGGCTGTGAAGGGATAATGTGGCTACATGGGGCTTGCTCCATCTCTCTCCACCCTGCTCCACCTTTTCTTCAAACTTAATCCACCTACAAACATGAGATTAGTGAACAGCAGTTAAAAGTGTTCTAATCTTCCTGGAAATAACATCAACCCCTCCATTTCTATCCCCACCAGCATTTCCAAAACATCTCCTTTTGTGATGCCTTAAAAGCTTATTATATTATTAATAGTGTTACTCATTTATAAACACACCACACAGAGAAAACAGACTGCTCCTGTCCCTAATGTTAAAGAAAAAGGAAACAATCCAAAAGGAATCAGAGCATTCTTCATTTTATAGGTGTCTATATGTAACCATGAGATCCTTAAGAATGATTATTTAACTACATTTTTATAATAAGGTAGAAAAAAGAGGCACTACAAAATTTTCCATGTAGGTGGAGCCCACAATGTGTAAAAACTGCCACCATTGTGAGAATTCTGTTGTGACTTCACAAGGCAAGTTTATATAAGATGAAATACCAGTTATTAACCAATATTTATCTTAAATATTTGAAAGACATGGTACGTGAAGTGGTCAGATGAATTAAAAAAATCCCCTTTAAATGCCCAAAGAGGGCAAGCAAGCTACAATGTCTTACTTTAATATTTATTTCTCAGCTGTCAATGTTTCCTCATAAAGTCTGGCTCCACATGTGTTTTAAAATATGCAAACTCAATGAACAGCACATCTATTCTGATAACAACAGGTCTCATATTAACCTTAGTAATGGAGCAAACAATCCTCTTTCATAGCTTCTTCTTTCTAAGACTCCTAGACATTTTGATAGCTTTGCAATATACGAGCATAGCAAGTTTGAAAAGTTTAGTGGACATGAAAGCAAAACACATTTGGCACTTGAAAAGAAAAAAAGAACAGAAAAGCATCATCATTTTGCTATTCATTGTGACCCACAGAAAAATGTTTTTTTCTTTTACTTCAGGCCTTCTGAAAGATACTGAAAAAGATAAAGAGGGGAGTTTAAAAAAAACTGTTTTTCTACATTCTTCACTCAAAGGTTTAATGATTGAAAAATGTTTTCCTAGAAAAGCTAAATGCTCACCTAGCTCACCAAAGAGGAGAACAAAGGGCAGAGATCAGAAGAAGTTCTACAAAAGGTATTATTTATAGACCACTCACCACCCTCAGAGGAGAGAAGAAAAAACACATTAGCAGAACCAAGAGTAAAAATAGATCAAGAGATCAGCCACAGTGTCAAAGAAAATTTAGAATTTTAATCAAGCTCAACACTCATGTGATTCAGAAGTATTTTAGCCTTATTCAAAGAATCTCCCTCCATTAGCCCTCTCAGGAAGCTTTACCCTGCCAGGAAACTCCCACATGTCAATGGCAACATTATTCTTAATCTCACCCTCAATTCTAAGACCCTCCTCCTTTCCTCTGTATTCCAAAAAAATGTATGCAGTGTAGATTTTTACATGTTTTTCTCACAAACTAAAAACCCAACATCATCATGAAAGTTTTAAATGTTCAGAACTGGATCTTGTTCATTTCTACAAAATGGGTGCAAAACATTCCAAGAAAGAATGAAAGAACCTAATATTTGTGTGTGTGTGTGTGTGTGTGTGTGAATTATTACTTCTTCTCTTTGGCTGGTATGAGAACCACAGAATTAGAAGTGGGGTCAGGGGGAAGGAATGAAAATTTTACATCACACTAATAGAATTCTATGGATTTGCCAAAATGATAAAAGGTAAATGGGATGATTTTGACATGTTTCATTGGTTAACTTTAGGTATATTATTTTTTCATGCTTGCTCACAGAATCCCTACCCACATTTGTTGGTAACTAGTATATGAATCATATTTATGTTTGATGTCATAATTTATTGCTCAAGATAACACTCTAGAATATAGAAGATGCCATAGCATATGGAACCAAGACAGGGTTACATATAATGATGTCATCTATAATGTAGTCGCTCCTTGTTTTTATTCTTATTAGCTAAGGAACAGAATCTTGGTCATAGAATTTAAGTCCAAGTTGAATGACGAGGGCCAATTAGAAATTCAGCAAAAGGAAGTGTTTCATACAGTCTTCATCTCCTGCTTATCTTTACTAAATGAGTCCCCTTTTTATCAGTTGCCATAAATCTGCATTGCGAAATCCATTTTTTAAAGAAAAACCAAGCCTCACTTATATACAGGATACGACAGTAGCTCTTTTCTACCATTATCATCAACTGTCCAAACAATGTAAGTTTAATAATTTTTTATAGAAGAGCAAAACCACTTTTGGGATGGATCTTTTATTTCATTCCTCTCCGTAGTTTATATTTTAGGCAACGTGACTGGACTTCAATGACTTTGAACGAATCTTAAAAGTACATTTAGAAATCATGCATCTTACCTAGCGTGGATTTATGGAATAGCATTACCCACCCTCCTGGAATTCACTAGCTATTTAGGTTAAGATTTAGCAATAAAGGAATAAAAATGGAAATGCAATCTCAAAATTACCAGTTCTTTAGAATCCATATTCCTAAGAGATAAGTATTATCTAATAGTTCAATTTAGCATCTATTTCACTTTGAGTTCAGTAAATATTGAATGCTGTGATGATGTCATACCAGCAAAACTAATAGCATTATCAGAAACTCTGGAATAATGACCATTCAATTCCTTTAAAATGTATTGCTCTAATTGTTTAAATAATTGATTATACTTCCAACACATGTATTCAGGCATAAAATAATAGTTTGCCTATTTAAACAAACTATTTGCAAGTAGTTTCATTCCAAAAACTATACATGGTATTATCTACCCTCCTCATATATCAAGGACAAATTTGAAAAAAAAAAAAAAAAATAGAACTGAAAACTACTCAACTCAAATTAGAACCCATTAAAGAAAAGGCTAAGGCCAAGGTACCAAAGATCAGCCTGAGTGCCAATGAATTTGTAAAGGTGCTTCAGAACCATGTAATTATTAAAAAAAAAAAAAAAAAAAAAAGACCTTCTTACTGTAAAATGTACTAAAAGCCACTCTCTACCCTTCATAATAACTGAATGGCCACATATTGTCAGTAAGTTTCCTACTTTTCTTTCTGCTTGGTACTTGACATGGTATGGGAAAATTAATTTTAAAAGTTGGCTTTTTAAATGCTTGCAATTAAAAAGCTATTGTAGGCAGTTCCCTGGTGGTGTAGTGGCTAGGCTTCAGCTCTCTCAATGCTGCAGCCTGGGTTCGATTCCCAGCCAGGGAACTACCCAGAAAAGAAAAAAAAAAAAACTATTGTAACCTTGGAAGAAGAGTTTATTAGGTAAAGTTTATTTATTCCAAGATCTTAGAAGAATAATGATTAAGTACACTGCAGTTTAACATACTTTGAGTGACTGCCAATGAAGCAGTATTTCAACTCGTCTGCTGAAGAAACAGAAAGCCCACTGGGAATTACTGAATTTTGCAATTTTCCAATCATATGATTAAATATAATTAAGAAAAGACAAGACCTTTAACTTAAAAACATGCCAGTTTTACTGTGGAAAATAGACATGACCTTTGCCCTAGATTATATTCCAACTTCATAAAACTATTAAAATGATAATAAGATTTCTTGCTAATTAATAAGTGTCTCTTCACACATTATAAAAAAGAAGCCAATGCTAGTGTGTATCTGGGATAAACAATGTTTTAAAGGAGAATTCTTAAATTTCTAGATCAACCGTGAAAGTTATTGCAAAGGTTATATGTATGTTATAAAAGTTATATAAAAGCTATATATATGTATAAAACTTACATCAAGTTATATGTTTGCATACCATGTGAAGTTGTAGTGATGTTATATAAAGTTCTGTGTATGTTGTTATAAAAGTTATATGTATATTGTTACTACATATAATTAATTACAAAAATAATTAATTTTCTTTTCCTTCAGACTTTTTCTCACAGAAAAAAATAAATGTGGACTGAATGGAATTTTCCAAAGTAATCCAGTACAGAAAAGCTAGAAAGGTCAATGTAGACTGAGAAGAGAGCAGAATTTCTTGAAACCCTCAGGGTAAGTGCTTCTGTCCGTTTGATGGCCAGGCCCTGGAACCAAGTTCCCCAGAGGTATGTCAGGTCAGTCTGCAGAGCAGAAAGACAAACGGTGTCCTTCTGTGTTGTCCCACTAAAAGTGAAACATCAATACCCTTTTCCTTTGTTGGCTTGTTGTGTTTGTTGAAACGTGTGATGGCTTTCTTTGTTTGGCAGTAAAAGATGAATCACACTGGGAGACTTTAACAGTTTACCACTTCCAAGATTGCCCATCTGAACAGTTGCTGAAGAGAGAGTGAAATCCAGTAACATTTTTGCACAGACATCACTGACTTAAAGAAATAAAAAAATGTGGGGGTGTTAAGGGGGTAGTGGTAGCCCTTCTTTCTGGCTTTGGGCCATCATCATAGCTGGACCATGACTCATTCTTTTACCAGTTTACTTTATGAATCCATTAACTAATGCCTAGCTACCTAGAAATTCTTAACAAGCAACATAGGATTCTCCCTATGATAATTACTCCTGCATTACTGAATGTTGGTATTCTAATGACCTAGCTCAGGAGTACTCTTTAAAACACCGTGTACTCTGCATTCCACTGACCATATACACGTCTCGAGTCTGATCACTCTGCCTTTTGCAATCTTCAATGTGTGCGCTATATTGGAAGAGCCAGGGAAAATTCAAAGTTCTAACCTTTAGGAAAGGAAAGTACATGGAAAAGAAGTGAAAAAAGAGGCTGGTAGAGTTGCCTCTATTTCAAAATTCACATAAATAAAGGCTTGCCTTGTTCATAGTTTTATATGACGACTGTGCTTTCCAAGAGTTAAATGGGGATATTTTTCCTCTTACTGAAACAATTCTCCTTATTTTATTGAGAAACAGAGCTAACCTGAACTCTTGAAATGGGACTGAAACTGCAGTAATGCTGAGACTTAATGTAGGATATTCTTGGTGAAATCAAATCATTAGTCATCCAAAAGGTATAGAACATTAAAAAGGGAGAATTTTAAAAGATTGTGTTCTACGCAGGTGTGGACTCACAGAGGAAACTATATTAAGCTGGAGATGTCGGGTGGGTTAGTTCTCTAAGGAATAAAATAGTCTGTCAATCGGGGTTTTCACAAAAAGGAAAAAATTCTCAATTTTATAGGTTAGCCAGAAAAATATTCATGCCGCACTTTTCATATATAAAGTGAATTCCTTCTAAGCACTACACTTTTATTAGTCTGGTAGGTTTGAGAGCTTTACATGCAGAAGAAAAAAAATATCTTGTTATGTCAGGAAAATGGACATCATAAATAATAGTCAGAAATTACTGCAAAAACATTCTAAAGCAGAATATGCTACAGGAAGTAAAAATTACTAAAAATCTGAATCATTTCTGGAGGCACAATCCCCTCCAAACCTCCCAACAGAATTTAAGTGGAGTAGTAAACTAAGAATCAAGGCCCTATTTCTCCATTCATTCTATTATAAACCTGTTTCTTGACTGTGGACTGTGTACCAAATAGTCATAGGCAGCAGCACTACAGTAGTGAGCAAAACCACCAAAACTTCCTGTCCTCATGGAGCTTTGCTTTCTATTGGGAAGAGAGAATAAGAGATGTAATATGCTAAATGCTGGTAAGTGCTAAGAACAAAAATAATGGAGGATGGTTAATAGGGAGTGTTGGGAGAAGATTTCCATTTTAGAAAGGGCAGTCACTGAGAAGGTCATATTTGAATAAAGACCTGAAGGAGGCAAGGAAATGAGCCACGTAGGCAACTGTGGGGATGTGGCAGAGAGAGCATTTCAGACAGAGAAAAGCAAGAGCAAAGTCCCTGATACAGGGGCATGACTGGACAATTAGGCACAAGCAGAGCAAACAAGAGTGAGAGTAGAGGAGGTCAAAGAGACCATGATGGACAGTTTGTGAGGGAGGCAGGGACATGTGCAGGGAGGTGGACTAATTAAGGAGCATTTGCAGTAATCTAGATGAGAGATAATGGTGACTTGGACTATTGCTGTGGTGGTACTGCATGATTCTGAATCTTCGAATATATCTTTGAGGGTAAAATAGATAGGATTTGCCACTGGGCCAAGCAAGGGGTGCAGAGGAAGACATGAGTCAAGGAAGACGAATGTTTCTGACTTGTGCAACTAGAAAAGTGGAGTTGTTCATTGTGGTAAGGAGGAAACTGTGTTGGAGGAGTACATGTGAGGTGGGAAAATCAGAAGTTCAGTTCTAAACATTTTATTTTGGAATGCCTATTAGCCATCAAAGTATTTGTTTCCTATGAAATAAGGCAAGAAGTCTGGGCTAGAAAACTAAATGCAGATAGCATAAGTATAATGAATACATTTGAAACATCAAATATCAGTCCCTTTCTGAACTTTATCAATGATATACTGAGTTCCTTGGGTCTCCCACTCAGTTGTCCATCAATCAAAAAGAGATGGGTTATTATAGAATTCCAATTTCAGTCAAGTAATATTTCTAAGAAGTAACATATGTAGAACAGTTGTTTCTAAGGTAATCAGTTCTCAACTAATCACATGCAACAAATAGTATTCAGCACCTATCATGTGCCTGGCACAGCAAGGCACTGGTAATACAGTAGTGAAAGATAGGCATGGCAGTCACTGCCATCAGAGGAATTAGGACAATGAGGGAGATAAAATGAAAATAATGTCACATATATGCTTAATTAATTAATAGTAATTATGGCAAATCCTATACAGAAGAAGTTATAGAGTATAGACTAGTTTGTACGTATGTTTCTTCCTGGAGAGCTTCTCTACACATGGCGTATTCCCACCACACTTCTTATCCAGCTGTACAGTCTCTCAGGGACTAATGACATCACCAAAAGGATAGATATGCTCACAAGGAAATAAAGTCTTTAAGGATTGTAAAGCATTAAAGACTATCTTACTCTTTAAGAACCTTAAGGAAAATACTATGTCCATCTCTTTCAATGTTGAGTTACCTATACAGTGAGCTATGATCTGCCCACATTTCTAGGACCAAGGGTCATATAAAATAAAGTGTAGTCTTCACTTGACTGAAAGAAAAACACTCGTCCCCAAATAAACATTAAACTATCGGGTTAGGGAGGGGAGAAAGGGGAGGGGGTGGGAGAGGAGGGGGGGAAGCTAAATATAAGGGGATGGAAAGAGGGGTCACATTAGGTGGTGAACTTATTATGCATCAAGTTGACAATGCACTGTGGAATTGTATGCCTGAAACCTATGTAATCCTTGCTAACAGATGTCACCCCAATAAGTCTAACAATAAAAATGAAT
>PVJL010001148.1:29898-104865 GCA_004026885.1 Lyroderma lyra | reverse complement strand
CTAAAAAAAAAAAAAAAAAAAAAAAAAAAAAAAAAAAAAAAAAAAAAAAAAAAAAAAAAAAAAAAAAAAAAAAAAAAAAAAAAAAAAAAAAAAAAAAAAAAAAAAAAAAAAAAAAAAAAAAAGAAAAACAGAATGCCACATCTGAATTCTATTCTATATAATTATTCATACATAATTTTAAGACAAAAATAAGTATCAGAATAGCTCTTCTAGTCACAACTGACTATATCAATATATATACAAGGATGGAATTTTACAGCTTTAAGATATGCATGATGTTAGAAAGGATGCAACCCAATATGACCCTTATTTTACAGAATAGAAAACTTGAACTCAGAGAGACTACATGACTACAGGACTTGTCCAAAGTTAAAACACCTAGTTAGCAACATCTAAAAGTCTAGACCAAAATCTCCCCAACACTTAATGCTGCGCCAGTGCAATTCTCACTCTGGGTGTTTTGTTTTGTTTGGTTTGGTTTTTCTTGTTAGAAAGAAGGAAAACAAAGAATGAAATCATGATACCAGGAAAAGTTTTCACTTCAAATTCTTTCTTTTGGAGGATGTTTTATGAACTAAAAGTGTACTTTATGGAAGACTTTTAATATCCAGGTTATTGGTGCTGAGTGGGGGAATGAGAGGCTATTACTGCATCATGAAAAGAGGCCCTAAAATGGCAAAGAATGAAAATATTCATTACTGTATTCCCAGTATCTAAAATAGTACATAATATATACTATGTATTCAAAAAACACTGGTTCAATTTAATTGATTTGAATTAAATTCCAGACTATAAAAAGCATATCTTAAAGTTATTCTGTTTGCGAAAGTGAAATACATTGAATTTCCACATAATGATGACAATGAGAAGGCAATAACTCCATTATACCAAAGTATTTGTACTATGTAATTGTTATATGTCATAGAAGATTTAGTATGGAATCTATAACTAAATATATATAAAGAAAGTGAGAAAGAACTGTTATTGTGATATTAATAAAACTCTAGATATTTGTGTAGTGCTTAACAGTTTACAAAGAATTTCCATATACATACATGTATATATGTGATATAATCGCATTATATAATATTAAATTTACATATATTAAATATCTTTTTTTAATTCATTTTTATTGTTAGACTTATTGGGGTGACATCTGTTAGCAAGGACTACACAGGTTTCAGGCATACAATTCTACAGTGCATTGTCAACTTGATGTATAATAAGTTCACCACCTGCTGTGACTTCTCTTTCCATCACCTTATATTTAGCTTCCCCCACTCCTCTCCCACCCCCTCCCCTTTCTCCCCTCCCTGACCCACTCGTTCCCAAATAACCATTAAACTATTGATTGTGTTTATGGGTTGTTTGTTTGTTTGTTCATTTATTTTTTCTTTGTTGCTTTCAGTTTCATATTCTACATTATATATCTTATATAGCATACATATAATTATATGTAATAGGCATTATTATCCACTCTATTGATGATGAAATCAAAGTTCTGAGAAACTGAGTGTTATGTAGCTAAGAGATGACAGTTTGAAATTGAACTCAGGTCTCTAAACCAAATTCAGGTGAACCTTCTACTTACTTTCACTGGATGTTTAAAAGATGACAGCTTTTTACTTGGAATAATAGCAACTTTGTGGGTACCAGTCATTGTCTTCACAACATTCCCTCCTAACAGGGAATGGGTAATAAATCAGACATGATCTCACAAGATACCTCAACTGTGGACATATATCTCTAGCTATCTTGTTTGGGTACTTGAGTTTATCTCTAAAATACTTCACTATTAAACAGCATATGAATGGAGATTTACTACTAATTCCTTATTAAAGTTAAAATTACAACAACACAGATCAATGAAACAAGGCTCCAGTACTGAAATAAAAGGTGCACTGCACCCATGTCAATGTAAAAGAGAAGAAAAATAATTGTTTTACTCCTTATCCCAGTCAGCATCATGCTCATTAGTTTTCCAAAATGTTAAGGTGAGAGAAAGGTGCTCACTTGCAGATTCACCTCTTTCCCCACACTTGTTTCCACAGGTCAGTACTGCACACAGTCTGCCATGCCTCACCTTGCTGTCTCCTTCCACTCCATCTCCTGCCCATCCACAGCCAGCAGCTCATCCAGTTCCGTGAAGAGCTGAGGGGGTGCTGGGCTGTCATCCTCCTCACCCAAGATGAATCGGATGCGTTCTGCGGCAGGAGAGACTGCAGAAGTGAAAATACTTTTATTAAACACTGGCTGCACAACCCTGAGAAAAGTGGAGCTCTGAACTCGTCCTCTGTCCCCAAAGCTGTTGGGCTTCCCTTCCACATTTTCAATGGACATCTTCCTTGCTGGACCTCCCTTATCCCCAACCTAACAATGAAAAACCAAAGTCCTTCTCTATTCCTTTGGTTTTACACTGTGTCTCAGCTCCCCACCACTCTCCGAAAGGACAGTGCTCCAGTTCTGTGTGGTGTATGACAAAGAACTTTAGCCCTAGAATAATTGCTGAGGTCCAACCACATGACTTTCCCTCCTTTTCCACTTATGACTCATCCAAAATTATTAGACAGAAACCATCTTGAGCCAATCACTCTTTCTACAACAGTGGGAGGGGACAACAGAGTACCCCAATCCTGAGATTCCCCCAGGTGCCCGCCTTCTACCCACCCTGCTTCTGTCCAATGCCTAAAGCCCATGCCCACAAGGCCTCTTGCTGCCCATAACTGGTTAACTACAAAGTTGATGAAGGAATATTTAACAAGATGGGGCCTCTTCTGCACATAAAGGCAATACCCAAAAATGTTTAGTCACACCTCAATGCATTTGAAAAACAAGCTCAAGTAAAATATTGTACACCTGAGGGAAAATTTTTTTTTCAACACACTCGAGCACGTAACTGCCCTACTAGCTCCTTTGACCCCATCTCATGAAAATAATTTAATGAAAAATTAACTAGCATCTCCTCCGGTTCATGAGTTATTTTCCCCTCCTCTTTTTCTTTTTTTAAAACTGCTTTTAAAATTAAATTTATTGGGGTGGCATTGGTTAGTAAAATTACATAGGTTCCAGGTGTACAGTTCTTTATCATCTACAGGTTGCATTGTGCTCTCACCACCCAGAGTCATTTCTTTTTCCATCACCATATATGTGAATCCCTCTCCCTCCTTCCCTAACTCCCTCCCACCTTTCCCTCTAGCAACTACTAAACTATTTTGTCTGTGTCCAAAAATTTTTTTTCTATTTTGATTGTTCATTAATTCTGTTTCTTAGGTTTCACATATGAGATCATATGGTTGTCTTTCTCAGTCTGACTTATTTCACTTAGAATGATATCTTCTCATTTCACAATAGCCTTCTTTTTTTCTTTAAAAGAAAGAAAAGCTAGTGTTTGGAAACGGATGGTCATGTTACAAAACTAAGGCCCACAGATACTCTTTACATTCCCTAGATGAAACCAAGAATGGTACAAACACGTGAATAAACCCAGGTACACAGATATATACAAATGTGTGTGCATATATACATTTAAGCATATATCACATAAATATGCAAGAATACATGTATTCAAACAACCTAAAAAAAAGAAATAAAAGAAAATCCCTATCATTGGAAAACTATCATAATATAAGACAAGCATAAAATTCCATAGATAAAAATGTATTTACTACAAATAAACCCATGAAAAATATTCAGCCTAACTAGTAAGCTAAACTAATTAAAATAGGATACATGTTTTATCTACTAAAATGGCAAAATTTAAAAAAAATGATAATGTCTAATATCAGCAAGTGTTTAGGAAATTTATGTCCCTGGTAGAAGCCTAAATGGGAATATGTCTCTGAAAAAAGATTTTGAAGGATATAAAATGTTTTAAAAGTATATGTATCCTGTGAGCCAGCAATTTACTGTCTATTTACTGTCTATTACTAGACATTCATTTCAAATAAATAACATTATCTCAAAGACTTAGCTACAAAGGTGACTGTTTCAGCACTGTTTATAACCAAGAAAAAGAGAAAAAGCCTAAATGGCCAAAAAGGAGAATTGGTTAAATAAACTACAGTATAAAACTATTCGATAAAGTACCATGTAGTCATAAAACATGAAGTCAAGATTATTGGTTTTTTATGTATATACCATATAATATGAAATAAATAAAATTGCTAAATCATATGCATAAAGTGATTCCACTTCAATAAGAAAAAATACATATGAGAGCTGTCTGGAAAAAAATCCAGCCATAAATACCTCTATTTTTTTTCTCTTTTTTTAATTGTTAAATTTATTGGGGTGACATTGATTAGTAAAATTACATAGGTTCCAGGTATAGAATTCTTCATTACATCTTTTATGTGTTTTATTATGTGTTCATCACCCTCAGTCAGTTCTCTTTCAATCACCATATATTTGTGCCCTTGTCCTTTCTCCTGTACCCCACTCCCCCCTTACCCTCAGGTAACTACTAAATTATTGACTGTGTCCATGAGTTTTGTTTCTTCATTGCTTTCAAATTTATGTTAACAATCAAACTAAATTTCTCCATCCCTTTCCTTTATTTTACCTACTCTTTCATTCCTCCTCCCATCTTAGCCCTACCAGACCTGAGGCCCTGAACCTAACTGTCCCCCATTCCTGGGTTCCTGAGCATTAAAGAGAAAACACCAACATGATATTGAAAAATGTTAGTTACATGCAAACAAGTGGTTAGAATAAGATGGAACTTGGAGACATTTTTTTCACATACCAGGCAAAGTACTGAAAATTAGGTATAGCGGTATAGTGGCAGATTCGGAAATTACCGAAAAATCAGTACAGCGGTCTGGTAGGGTTAAAGAATTACCTCTAATATTCTTTGTAGCTAAAGCTTTTTCTTTATCTGAGAAGCTCTTTATCTGTCCTTCAATTTTGAATGCTAGCCTTGCTGGATACAGTATTCTTGGTTGTAGATCCTTGGTTTTCATCACGTCGAATATTTTCTGCCAATCCCTCCTGGCTTGCAGTTTCTGGTGAGAAATCAGCTGAGAATCGAATGGGTGTCTCTTTATAAGTTACTACTTGCATTTCTCTTGCTGCTTTTAGAATTTTTTCTTTTTCTTTAACTTTGACATTTTAATTATGATGTGTCTCAGTGCGTTTCTGTTTGGAATCATCTTGTTTTGGACTCTCTGTGCTTCCTGGGCTCCTATGTCTATTTCCTTCACCAGGTTAGGAAAATTTTCAGTCATTACTTCTTCAAATAATTTATTGATCCCTTGCTTTTCTTCTTTCCTTTCTGGTATACCTATGATTCTAATATTCTTCCATTTAAAATTGTCCCAGAGCAATTTCAAAACATCCTCATTTTTCTGGATTCTCATATCTATCCATTCTAAATGGATGTTTTCTTCTGGCTTTTCCTGCAAATCACCACTTTGTACTTCTATTTTATCTAGTTTGGTGACTTTTATTCCGTTTTCATTTAGTTAATGTAGTCACTATCTCTATCTGGTTCTTTATAATGGTGTGTTAGTCTTTAATGCTTTCTTTCTCTCTGTTGAAATTATCATTCAATTCCTCAAGCATTTTTATAATTGTTGCTTTAAGCTCTGTTTCTGATGGGTCATCTGTCCCCATCTCTTTATTTTGAGTTCCCTTTCTCTGGTTTCTCATTTCGGCAACCTCTCTGGACCCTTGCTGTTGAAGTTTCTTTGGTGTTCGCTGCTGATTCTGTTCTGTCAGAAGCCTGTGGGGAAGAGGCGTTTGTGCCTTTGTTTTCTTCCTGTGGCTCCTGGGGTCGTGCAGGGAGTTTGGGCAAGATTGCACCTTTCTGTTCTCAGTTTACCCCATGTGTGGATTCTGCCCTGAGTCTGGGGGTCAGTCCTGTATGCTGGTCTTTCAGACCGTGTTGGTTGGGGGCCGAGAAATACACATGTAGCCCTCTGTCTCCTTCTCCTTCCTAGCCAGAGCATTCTTGCTGTGACTACTCACTAACAAGTTGCTTCCCCTCCTCTGGGAACCAGAGTGAAGTCCTGCTGCTATGGTTTGCCGTCCAGTCTGCATCTCCTGGAGCCAAAGTGAGGTGGGTGCGGTATCTCATGCCCCGCCTTTAGACTTCATTTCTTCTGTCCCGTGGACTGAGTGAGGTCTGGAGTGCTCTCCTGCTGCCTTCTTCTTCCTTCTTCCCCTAGCGGTAGGGTTTCAGACAGGGACCCAGATGGCTACATACCCACTCTTCCCTTTAATTTCCCTTTGTTTAACCCTCTGCCTGCCTGCAGTTACCTTAATGCAACAAGTGGATTTCTTAGCTGTTATTGTGTGTTGTATAGAGAGTCCTTGGTTGAGTTACTAGTGTTTTATTAGTTGTAACCTCCACAGGATTTTTTCAGAGATCCCTCTCACGCTGCCATATTGTTGCACCTCCTTAAATACCTCTATTTTTCATATTACATGACTGGATACTTTCCAGACAGCCCATACACACACACACACACACACACACACACACACACACACACACACCTATACATAAAATATTCTGGAATCGAGGGAGCCCTCACTTTGCATGGCCCCAGTATGTGTGATTTTCAGTTACCACAGTTTAGTAAAAAAAAAAAAAAATAGTACCCTAATAACATAGTACAAATTTTAGTTAGCATGGTATATTAACTGTAATTGCATAAAGTACAAATTTCACTGCTACCTCTTTAGTCCACAATCACTACGTAAATAACATGTACATCATGATCAGTGTTCAATCATAATACATCTTGCAAAGTCTGTCAGTAATTGATTACTATACTTTTGTTATTAGTGCCTTCTTATCTCCCAATGACAAATTCATAGGACATGGATAATCAAAAGAGGGATTTGTAGCCAAAACGCATTAAAGTACAGTTACAGAAACAAAAATGATGACACTGGAAGTGAAATCTGTAGTCAAATGTAAGTGGAATTACAGAAGACCTAGATGATCATGGGAATGTAGAAAATGTCACCATTGGCCATCTGAGAGACTCTAGATACACAGTGGAGGAACTTAGTGAAGGCATTCATTAACATAAATAAAAAAAGTGGTTGTACCAAGAAGATAACACTATTTCAGAAGAAATGGTGCCAGGAAAAAAAATTCTTATTAAAGGAACTCTCAGAGACATTTTTTGACATGGAAAGCACAAAGGATAAATGTTGGAAGCTGATCCAAACTTAGAGAGGAGTATGACAATTTGGGCATAAGAAAGATGCTCATTCCCAAGAAGACAAATACTATTTAAATATTAGTTTTACAATATTTTTCCATTTCCCTATATCTTTATAGCCAACAGCAAGAAGGATTTTAAAGATTTAGCAAAATTTTTTAAAGGTCAAAGAATGATAGTAACTTTTCCCATTGATTTCCCATAAAAATAACTATGCAAGCATAGTTTCAGCTTTCCATAGTTATTTTTAAAGTTCTGCACTACCATGGAAAGCAAGGACTGCCTATAATACATCTTTTAAATGTTTATTTCTAGGGCTTCTATTTTCTTCCTTTCATTTTTCAGTCAACTCTGAAGTGTGCACAATTCATTCGTACATTCATTCAGCAATATTTATTGAGTACTGCCTATGCTCTAAATAGGCTTTGCTTCAGGCTCTGAAGATAAAGCAAAGGACTTAACAAAAAGATCCCTGTTATTAATGAGTTTAGATGATAGGAAGGGAAATAATCATTAATTAATTAATCAATCAATTAGTTAAGTGAAGAAATAAGTTAGTACATAAACCAAAGTATCTGTGAACTGTGCTTGCAAAATATTAAAATTAAGTAATTGAATATATATTAATACAGGATATAACATTTTATTTCTATAACCAGAAAAAAAAATGGCTTTGAAATTTCTTAATTTATCTGGGAGGAAAAATATCTAAAGTTCTAGAACTTTGTGTGAAAACATTCACAATGTCTTTTCAGTCAAGAAACAGGATGTGTAATTATTTTAGAGGGTCAGGGAAGGCATGAAAAAAATAATGATGGAGGGTTAGAAATGATTGGCAAAATTTGGAATCTGGGTAATACTTCTAAGGAGTATAGTGTTTTCACACTACTAAATATGTAGTTATTGATCATAGTGGTTCTGAAACTGACAATCACAAATTTGATTATTTTTTTTCATCAGCATTCAACACCAAAGATCCCTGAATTAGAACTAGCTTTTTGAAGGGGAGAGTATTCATTTAGAGAATCAACATTTTACCCATTTCTAAAACATGTGATATGAGTACATCCCCAACTCTAATGGTGAATAAATGTTTCTCCTGCTTAAACAACAGATCCTCCTCCACAAACAGCACACATGCCTGTTGGGCTCTAATCCACAGCGCACTCCTCTGTAATCTGGAATTCTCAAATTAGGAAAACACAACTTACTGCTTATCAAACTCAGCTAGGACTTCCGCAAAATGGAATGGGAGAAGGATGTAACGCCAGCATTAGGTTCACCTCTCTGGACATTATATCTAAGTACCTTTTATAAGTTGTCTTATTTATTACATATAGCCTGTGAGCAACAACTGTAACTATCCTTTTGAGATAAAATTGCAAAATTGTTTGTCATAAACCAGTTTGTTACTCTTTTAAGTTTCTTTCCTCAGGTGCTCCCCTAAGCTTCCCCAGGAATTATAAGTAGGAGGCCAGGGTGGTGTAGTGGCTAGGCTTCAGCACTCTCAATGCCACAGCCTGGATTTGATTCCCAGCCAGGGAACCACCCAAAGGAAAAAAAAAAAAAAGGAGGCCATAGCAATTGGTGGGTGAGGCATCCTCTGTGGCCAGCAAATACCCTTCCCAATTTCTAACATCCTTCTTAATGTAAAGATATGCAGAGTGAGAGTCTCCCTAATAAACTATGTCAAGAATTCACTTTTTTCCCCGTAACTTTTGATCAAAAGATTAAATGAGCTAAACACAAAACACAGAATTCCACTGAGATTAACAGTATAGACTCTGGTGGAGATGGGTAGGAAGGGTGAAGGGATTGGGAAACCAAAACTGGTAGACACGTAGTGTTTATGGGAATGTGAGGTACAGTATGGGGAGTATACATAATAATGTCACAAAAATAATGTCAAAAAAGCTAAGCATGGTATCAGGTGGACAGTGGATCCATGGTGGGGAGCACTACATAAATTATATAGATGCCTATCTACTGGGCTGTACACCTGAAAATAATATAAATTCATGTCGAATGTCAACTGTTACATATATATACACATACATACACACACACACACACACACACACACACACACACACATAATCATGGGATGTGGAGTACAGCACAGAAAATACAGTCAATGGTATTATAATAGCTATGTAAGATATCAAATGGGAAATAGACCTACTGGTAAAAGGTCTGTATATGTCTAACCATTATGTTCTCTTGTACATGTGAATCTAACAATAAATAAATAAATAAATAAATAAATAAATTTTAAGGAGCAGTAGGTACTGAATTTTGGGAATTTGTAGCCTGGGGGCCAGAGGAAGTTGGCAGACATTATACTATCCTAACTCTGGCCAAGACAGATGTCAAGGTGGGTCATTGACCACCCCCATGCTGTCTTTTTAGAGAATGTGAAATTTAGCTCAAAAAATATCTGTAGAATTTATACAATATATACAAACTTCATATGCAATAAATACTTTCAGATAACTCCCCAAATAAAAAAAAGTATAAACTCTGGAACCAAACTGTCAGGGTTTAAGTCCAAACTCTGCTACTTATTTGTTGTGACCTAAAACAAGTTAATTCATTGCTCTGTGCCTCAAATTTCTCACCAAAAAAATGGGATGATGATGATCATTATAGTAGCTAAAATACAAAACTGAAATTAGTTTAAAAATTGCTAGTTCTTACTAGCAAAACTTGCCTAGCTCCTAAGAAAGAAAGCTCTCAAAGGTATTGTTCTTAATAAGCCCCTACATGTTGAAAATATATAAGGTAGGAAAGAAAAAATCCAACAGTTCTGCAGGTGTTACTTCAGTCAATCAGGTACCTTCACTAATGAGACACAAGGATTACCTACATTCTGGGAAACAGCCAATAGAAGAACAAGGGAAAAGTAATGAAACCCTTTAGCTTCACTTCAATATCTCAGGGCAAGGGGGATCAGAAAATCAACTTGCATTACAGATGAACAGATTATGGTTCTGACTAATAACTAACCTAGTTTCATCGTAAAAGAGAACCTGGAAAAAAATAAAACAGGGTGACAGAAAGGAAGAGAATGAGGGAGAGATCAATGGTCAAATTAATCCAATCACATTTGTCAAAATGGAAAACCTGTAGATCCAAGTCATTTAATATCTTTTATCTGCCTTGATTTTTAAAAATTTTTTATTCTCTTCTCTGGTTAGAATGTGTTTTGGGTTTTTTGAGGAGCGGCAGAAATTTTCTGAAGGGTCCTACATTGGTGTGGTTATCTCTGATCAGTGTCTACCTGCACAGTAACAACACAATGGTATGCGGGGGTTAGAAAGACCAAGGGTTCCCAAGATTCTGTTGCCAACAAAAAGAAAGGCAAATATGTGGCAGAAATGCTGTCCGTACCACTCCCACTACCAGCACTGACAGCAGACATCCCTCACACATCATCACATTCATTCCTGCTGAGCCTGAACTTGGTTGTCCTCAGAGCAGCCTGTGTCCATCAATCGGAGATGGTGTGTGAGGGGAATCCTCTCCACCATGCCTGGCTAGAGGACAGACTGCTCTCAGTTTGCCTTTCACATCATTCTGGCCCCAATTTGTGTGTCCAACTTTGTCTCAAACAGCAACCCAGAAATGTCTTATGGCGAAATACACCTGCTCAGATCTTTTTCATTTTTTCCTATAGAGATTATTCCTTTCTCTCCTCTCTATCTAACTCTGATTCAGCTGCTGAGGCCCAGTTGAAAATACCTTTTCCAATAGCCTACACTAACCATGCACCGAAATGTGAGTCTCTCCTTTATTCAAACCATAAAAACACTTTGTGTCTAAATTACTTACTCATCTAGCACCAAAACACACACACACAGCTTTCTCATGATTACCTAACTTTGATATACGTGACTTTTCTCCCACTAGGTCACTAAGGTTGTGGAAGCCTACGAAATATCTACTATTGTTCTTCTCTTATTTACTCATATTGCAGATAGGGAAACTGAGTATTAAGATCACACAACTAGTGTGTGATATGATCTCAAACCCACTGCTATTATTTTCAAGCCCATTTCTTAATCACCACTCTCTAATAAACGATCTCACTTTAAAAAAAGGTCAGATTGCCACATGAATAACACAGACATAAATGTACTGGATTTCAGAAAAGGCGGAAATTATAATGGCATATGAAATAGTCCTAAAGTAAATTAATTGAACATTTGGTTCATTATCCACCAAAAGGCAACTTTTGACTGTGCCCTTTTATTTTTGGTCTAGGAAGTATCCCACTGTGGCCACCCAGCAGGCTACCAAAAAAATTTTTTTAACAGAAATAATGATCATAATGAACCATTCACACTGAGCATAACAAGTTTATATGCAAATTCCCTTCTGGGGGTTAAATGAGAACGTCTGGACTTTGTATTTTCTCCTGTCAAAGTCCACCATCTGGTAAAGTCTTAGCTTTCAAACCCAAGTAGAAGAAATAACTATTTATTTCTTTAAGTTATTAATGTGCTATCACCAACTGGTTTACACAGTTATTAATTTAAGTATTCATTTCTCTCCTTTATTCTGAGATACAAGTTTGTGCATCTACACCACAGTGGTTAAAACTTCCACAACTTATCTAATTATTAGATCAGTGCAGTATTCTATAAATACACTTAAATGTATATATAAAATATTCAAACATTCATAACTATAAGAAATAAAAAATAACTGAAGAAAGTTTCATATACATATAAATCTTTAAAATACACATACACACACACAACACACACACACACACAATGTAATGGCTATTTCTCCTGCTAACTTACCATCCTAATTTCCTTCTGATAACAGCATCCCACTTTCCTTTGGAGAACTATCTTTATACTTTTAAGTCCACTGAGGCTGAATTCACCCACTGTGAAATAGGTCTCTACAGTAAGAATATCCAAACTCACAGCCACAGCAATTAATTTTTAAGTAGACACTTTACCCAATCCAGGCCAATCAGAGTAAGTATCAGCCTTTTGTGGGAAACAAATTTTCACTTTATGCTAAGGTGCTAAGATGGTGATAAAAGCTTCTAGTGCACATGGCCACTTTGCAACCCTAATGGAAGCACTTGCCTGAGAATAAAATAAACATGGAAGAACTAAGAACCAAGGTAAAGACAGGTTCCTGACACCATCACTTACGTACCTAGGTCCAATGCCAGAGGTCTGTCATTTTTCAATAATATGTGGTAAGTCCCTTTTAGCTTAAAGTAATCTAATTTTTATTTTTATTTTTTTTTTTTGTAACTTGTAACCAAAAGCATCCTGACATGTACATCCTTGATTTCATTTTAATGGGTTAGAGTAGAGGTAACTTATATTGGTCATTAATTCATTAGAATCTTCAAATTAACTGCATTGAAGAATCTGTTTTTACAGAATCCAAGTTTACTTGGCACTCCAAGAAAACTATATGAGTCTCCTAGATTTTATCCATGCCTTAACTTACCTGTGCCTCAACAAATACAGAAAATAACTATTGATTTACATGCTGACAGACTCTAGAGAGATAAATTAATGATAACTTTTTCTGTATCAAATTAGTTAAAAAATTAAAACAGCCATAAGATATCATAAGATATCATAAGATAGATAATTTTTAAAATACTTAAGTATCCATGTAGTAATAAACTCCCACACATGAAAAGCTGTCCATTACCAGAATTATCCTTAATATGCCTTGACATTATTATTCAGCTATAGAGTTATTAACACTAAGATTCTGGATTTTAGAATACTAACAACTATCTTACTTAGGAGTAGAATTAGTTCCATTTCAGTTAGCAAGAGGTAATAAAAACTGAAATTTGCCAAGACATTTTTGGGGAATACCTGAGTCTTGGCCTTTCATCTTCAATATACTAGAAAAAACAACCAATTTACTTATGGTTTACATTACAAAAAGTTTTATCAGGGCTCAGATCATATCTGTAAGATATTCAGAATTCTTTAGAATAAAAAGGTGGGGGAGTTCCCTGGTGGTGTAGTGGCTTAAGGCTTCGGCGCTGGTGCTGTCAACACTGCGACCTGGGTTTGATTCCCAGCCAGGGAACTACCCACATACTACAAAAAAAAGTGGTTGCTCTTACATCCCCCAACTAATTCTATCTTCCTTTTTCATAATCCTTGCCAGCACATTGGGTTGAAAATATTAAAATTATGCTGTCAGTGATATTAATATGTGGTTTTTTTTTTAATGCCATTAAATCATTCACAGAGAAGCAGTCCCAGAGATGGTCTAGTAGTCAAATAAATTTTATCTACAAAATTCCAGGGCAGGCCATAGTGAGAAAACATTGGCTCAAAGACTGTTTTTGGTCTACCAATTCTTTTATTACATATTCCAATTATATTAATTAGATTAGTAATATTATTTCAATACTTCAAGAATCTCAATCAAAGAGATATAAAATTCAAATCAGTCATTTTGGGTTTTAGCAACCTCAATGATGATGTAAAATAAGTAACAATTACAGACTGAATTCCGTCCTTCCAAAATTCATATGCAAAAACCCTAACCCCCAATGTGATGGTATCTGGAGATGGGGCCCTTCAAAGTAATTAGGTTTAGATGAGGTCATGGGACTGGGGCCCTCATGATGGGATTAGTGCCCTTCTAAGAAGAGACAACAGAGAGCTCGCTTCCTCTTTCCCTCCACTATGTGAGGACCCAGTGAGAAGGCTGCCATCTACAAACCAAGAAGTGGGCCCTCACCAGGGAACCAAATCACCTGACACCTTGATGTTGGACTTCTCAACTTCTAGAACTGTGAGAAATAAATTGCTGCTGTTTAAGCCTCCTGTTCTATGGTATTTTGTTATGGCTGCCCGTGATGACTAATATAGTAACTAAAATAACTAATGGTGAAATTAAACTTTTTGAGTTTCTTTTTCTAGACTTTACCTTCCACAATATCATTTTCCCTACTTAATTCAGGTTTGGTATCACAAGCCTTTGGGAGAATAATGGGGTCATAGAAACAGTATAAACTGAATTTCACTGACTCTTGCCCCGTGTGCGTATCATAAGACTACAGTACCCCTACTACCCTTTGATAAGTCTATCTCCCAGGTATTTGCTGAGTCCCCAGTGGACGTTTCACACATACTCATCCTTTCGGCTTTATCCCATTGTTGATGCCCTGTGTGTGCAAAACCACCAGGAAAGGGTATACTACATTATACACATTATCACTAGGGCCCAGCACGGCAATGTCAATACCTTATAAAAGTACTGGCCATAGTTCTGAAAGCTAGAAAACTGAGTAGCCACACAGGCTCAAAAATAATTCCATGGTCACAGAACAATAGGGACAGGGGTGAGGGACTTCATACCTGGGCATGAAAAGATAAGATGCTTTCTATAAAAAGGAGTTCACCCATTCATTAAGATGGTAAAGAATATTGCCACCCAGCAACCTCTTTTTAAAAGACCTAAAAGTTCCTAATGTATGTCTTAGCTCTCATTTCCATTTTCCTTTAATTTCTAACTTCTTACTTCACTTCTCTTTGCTCTGCCAGACCTGTCCATGATAAGGTTTATGTGATGAATCACTCTGCTTAAGAGTGAACACATCAGCATTTTCTTCAGGTTCAACTCAGAACAATTATCAGCACAATTTATCCCCTGAGGTTCCTAAAGTCAGACTCAATTTTCATCAACATTAGGAAATCTTCAAGATTCCCAAAATAAACTCTACAGACTTTGCTTAAGTGCAACTACTTTCTATACAATGTAGCTAAATTTATTGCTCCAATATTGGTGTCACAACCACCATCTAATGGCTAATGCTGCCATTAGATTCCTACACATACATTTGGCTTTGTCAAATGCATAAGAAAATAAAGTCACCAGATCAAGAATCTTTAGGACTTCTGACTTGATCCGCACATTACCAAAAAATTCTACCCATCTTTTCCTGGACAGCAATATTGAAAAATGTGACTGAAAACCCAATTAAAAGGGGATAGTAGGGACTGGAAGCATGAAGGAAACATTACATAGCTGCTGGCTCTCTCTTTAAAAAAATGTCACGGGTGGGAGAGGAAGGGGGGAAGCTAAATATAAGGTGATGGAAAGAGAGGTCACATTAGGTGGTGAACTTATTATACATCAAGGTGACAATGCACTGTAGAATTGTATGCCTGAAACCTGTGTAACCCTTGCTACCAGATTCACCCCAATAAGTCTAACAATAAAAATGAATTTAAAAAAAAGTCACATCCCCCTCCTATATTTCACTCCTCTCAAGATTCTGAATGTAATACAGAAATATCAACAAGATTCTACAATAAGCTATTCTTCTTTCCTGACTTAAGTCAGCTCTAACTTAAGGGTTCAAACTTAGTGTCACTAATCCCCAATCACTCTGAAGCTAAACTTCATTCTCAGCAAAGAAAAAAACACTGAACAGATCCTCTAACACTATGTGCTTGACATTTATAGTTTCACTGCTCGCAGACAGCATATTGCTTCATTCACTTGCCTTGCTTTACCCTCCCCAAAGACTCTACATTAGGGGACCCAACCAGCAGCACATATAGATTGGTCAGCAAAGACCACAAAACCAAGCCACAATCCACAAAAACACTTGTAAAATCTGAGTTCACTTACTCAAGAAATAGCATAGAAGTGATAAGAGTCTAATTACAAGTAAACAAGTAAAGTTTTGATATCATTTCATTAAATACCTTCCCAAATTATTAATAGAGATTTACTAAGTCTCTTTTCAGTGAGCAATAAAATGAGATCAGCTAAGTTTTTAGAAGCATATTTCAAAGTAGAGTAGCAGAATTTGTTATAGAAAGGTACTTCCATCTAAATTATCCATACAGCTAAATCACACAAAGCTGATGGAAAACTGGTTAGGGATTTTGAATTCCTGTTAACATATGCTCTGCACAGTCCATGTATTTTACAGAGTGATATCAACAAAAGTAAAGAAGTCACCCTTTTCAACATAGTATGTTTCACTATAATCTTTCTAGCCAATTATTTCTTAATCCCTCATATAAAAATCCCAATATATAACATTTCAAGTCATCTGGAGATAACTTCAGTACATGGAAGGCGGTAAATTAGTGCCTCTTCAAAAGAAATTCATTATTAACAGCTTCCTATTCATAAATAGCAGGCAAAAAAAAAATATTTAGTCACTTCTAAGGCTCATGGTGATGTATAAGGCATGGCTTAGCCCCTAATTGATACAGAATTTGCAATTAATTATCAATCATAAAACTTAAGCATTCCTGTGCCTTCTCAGACAACCCCTTCTTTAAATCCATCACATATCAGTTTAAACTAGTTTAGAAATACATTTGTCTCTTTCTGACACTTTTTAAGACCTACATAAGTTCAAATCTGTCTTTCCTAGAACTGTTCATAAAATGCTTCAATAACCTCATAAGGCAGAGATTAGGCATTCATTTGAAAATTGTCCAAATCCCTCTACCACCTTTCTTATATGGGATAGATAGGTGGCATTCAAATACAGAGGGATATAAAGAATGAGACAAGGAACTCCCACTAAGGCAATCCAAGGTGCTCTGGGCCTAAAAATTGAGATGAGCCAAAATCCATAGGAAGAAGCTAAGGTACAAATGCCAAAGGCAGAAACTATAAATAGCAAACTTAAAGAGAACAGAAGGAAAAATCAAGGTCAAGTTACCAAGTTAAGAGTGAGAAGTTATGGGTAAATTGAGATAAAAGCAACCCAACATTGATACGCAGGTGAGTCAATAGGACTTAAAGGTCAAGGCAAATAGAAACACTCAAGTTGTCTAATAATGTGAAATTGAACTAAAGAAGTACTGTTGTTTGGGGGTGTAATGGGGGGGATTCTTCTCCAAAAATATTTTAAAGGATTTATATAAGACACCAAACACCCTCCAAATCTGGCTGATATGTTGGTAAAATTTCCCCAAGTGATCACTGAAGCGTTTGCCATAGCTGGTTTTCACATCCTCAGGGTAAATGGATCTTTATAGTTTGAGGAGCATTCTTACTCATATAGGGTTTTGCAGGTGCTTTCTTGTCTAGTGATAGCACAGGGAATTTATTTCTCGAGATAACATGACCCTGAGTAAACAGTTATCATGGGTGAAGTGATGGAATCAGAACTGTAAGACCTACATCCCCTGCTCAGCTCCAACTCTAACTAAGCAAATCTCCTCTAACCCCTGACTCAGCTTCCCTATCTGCTTGACATAACAACCTGAAGGCACACCTATGGGTGGTAGAATTGAGTTTTGTTCTGAGTATGAAAATCTACTCAGAAATACAAGACAGTGCTCTTACATTAAAAGACAAACTAATTTACTATTCACTATGTCACTTTTGTTTTCATCTTTCCTTTGAGAAGCAATACCAACAAATTTTCAAATGAAAAGATATAAAAAAAAAAACTGAACTTGGTATTCCTGGAGGGAAATCTAATACTAGCAATAGTCTCATTCTTTATTGAATCTGTTATTTACATAAAGAGGTATGGGGTGCACTAACTAGTAATATTTTGATACATAAAGAAGTTGCACAATGAATGAAGATATTTATTCTTCCTTTTTTAATAAATTTATCAATTGTGGCAACAAAAAGAAACCTCACTGAAAGTGAACTTACCAGGTAAAGGCATTTAATCAACTCCAGAGACCTAAGTAAGCACCAAGTATTTAAGATGATTAAAAAGCTGAGATTTCACCAGAAGAATAAAGCACAAGGATTTCCAAGACAGAAAAGAAAAGGTATACATGATGGTTCATAGATGTGTGTGTGTGTGTGTGTGTGTGTGTGTGTGTGTGGTGAAAGAACTAAGCTATGTACGATGTTTAAATGGACGTGGAAATTTTATATGGAACACAAATTTTGTTTCACAAATTTTTGACAACCATCTATTTTTTTTCTTCTCAAGTACTGCCTAACTCAAAAACAAGTACACAATCAGCAAACTAAGGAGATACTCAATGAATATTCAATAACACTGGTTATCTCTGAGTTGTACCTAAAACACACACACATTAAGGTTGTTATACCCTAAGATATGCCCACCTGGTCTCTACTCCTGCTCAGTAGAGATTTTAGGTAACTGTGATTGTCTACTACAGTAGAACAAAACTCATATTAAAATAAAACATGTAAGTCAGTTCTTAACCATGTTCCTAAATTTTCAAAACAAGAGCCCAAATATTTTTACAAATTCCATCACTAGTTTATATTAAAATAAATTCTAGTATTAAATAAACTCTAAACTTCTGCCTTGTATATGAGTACTCAAATAAAAACTTACCAATGCCTAGTTCTTAGAGTGTTATATTCATCTAATTCTACTTTAAAACACACTCTAATAGTTACTTGTGATCTCAGCTAAATAAATCCCCTAAACAAAATTCTGAAAGTCAATTTTTAATCTTTTTTTGGCCACTAATATAAAATATGCCCAACTATTTAAATTTTATTATTTGGACATTAAATTATGTGATATACATGGTTATGTCCAAGAATTCACTTCAGAAATATCAACTGCAATTAAAAGTTTTCTGAAATGCTTAAATGGTATGTCCTGCCATAAATGACAACTGATTGATTTGTCTATGAAATCAGTATGTTCTGTGCTGAGTCAAAAAAGAAATATAGATAGATAGATAGATAGATAGATAGATAGATTCTTTCCCATGTTGAAATCAAGCTCACTTCAGAAGTTTGTCTTTTATCCTGAATTATTACTATTAAAAATGATCACAGACTTTGAGTACCATAACTTGGTTTATAATCTCTTTTGGGATATAATCACATATAAGAAAGTTGGGTTATACACTCACTGCAGTATTTTCTTCCAAAATTAATACTTCCATTTTCTACTATCACAAAGTTTCATTCTTCTTCTGTCAACTGATCACCATATGCCCGTCTCTTCAAGAGATGATTACTAATATGGCATTTATTGAAGAGAGGCTTCAGCTTGCTTTCTATTTTTTCTGCCCAAGCAGTTTAAACTAATATTTGCATTAGTTAGGGCACTTGATTGGAAATATTACTTAATCAGAACATCCATCAGTAAATACCACTTACTGATGCTAGAATAGCACTTTTCTTTTAAGAACACTCTTATAACCTAAGTATTCATTATCTCTATATTCATAAATGAAACATGCTCAAGGAGGTCACATACATTACACAAATCACAAATCTAACAGAGAGGAGCTCTAGACTTAGAACGCAGTTACACAGGTTTGACTGACCATAAAGCCTGTGCCCTTTATTATAGTGTGCTTCTCCCTTTGGTTCTATTTCTACCATATTTCTGAATGAGGGCACCATTCAAGAGCCCACATTCCATATCTCAAAAACATAAGAAGCCACTGACTTAAACTTTTTGCAAGTGAGGCATGTTAAAATATTGATAATAACAATGTTTATTTTTTCTTTAAAAAAACTCTAAACATTACATATTACCAAATGCCTTCTGACAAGAGCTAAACTTTTTCTACACTAAGCTTGGGATTGTGCCATTATTCCTTTACTTTTCAACAAGCCATCTATTCTGTTCCTTTAATTTATTTTCCTCTGATTATAAATGGTTTAAAGAACTGTCTAAATTCATTCCAGAGCTCAAACAACTTAGCCTGTAAACTTGTCAGTTTTAACTTTGGAGGCTACAGATCTGTTTAAGAGTCAGATGAATGCATACAGATACACACAAGCAGAGTTTTGTATAAAATGGATGTGATTGCTTTAGCAAATGATTTTCTTCAAACTCATTAAACAGCTTTCGAAACATAAAAAGAAACTATATTCATTCTCATGAATAACCTCTTAGGGTTGCATGTATCTAAGCTTCAGTGATGGGTACACATTGGAAAATAAGAATAAAATCAACCAACAATGCATACAGACATTGCCATAAAATCTTAGAAGTTAAAAGAAAAAAAAGGTATCCCATAAGAATCAGCCAAGGAGCATTATAATTTTTAAGACTATCTAACTGTCAAGGGTCAATAAATGCTTACAATAATTCAGTACATTAGTTGAAAAAAGTACCTCTCCATTTTACAGCCCTGTCTAGAGGGCTTTAAAAACACATATGAACATGTGACCTGTGTTTTAAAATGGCCTGTACCACCACGGTGACCAGCTGGCCACTATGCCTTATGGACCCATTTCCTTAATCTGCATCATGGTGAAATATGTCAAACAGATGTTCAGAGGCACATCTCTTAGCAACATATTCCACTCGTATTGAAAACATTTGCAGATCTACATCACAAATGCTGGCAAATAGAGTTATTTGCTAAGGTCTAGAAATGTTCAGAGGGGGGATTTTCTTCTCTACTTCAAGTGCAGCAACGTTGTTTCAAAAGTAAGGCTGTTGGCAAATAAACTGAAGGCCAGTGGATGACACTCTGTCAAAACAACTTGCAAACATTTATTTTGCTGCCACAGTTCAGTTGAAACCAGTTCCTACTGAGATACTGACACTGCTATAATGTTGATTCATGCTTTTGTGGCTTCAAAAATTAATAACCATAACTTTTGTTTTTCAAATGGTTTGGAATTGCCAGCAGTATGCTATCCTGAACTGGCTCTAAATAAAGCAGTTCCTGATGTAACTTGTTCTCAAAACCAGGAAGACATCTCTCTCTTTGAAGTTTTGGGTCCTAACTGGCTTCTCGTGCAATGAAATGAAGCTAACAACTGTAGCACTGTTCTTCAAGAAGTAGTGAGAGAGAACTTTGGAGTCCTCAGGGATAAAGTCAGAAACTAATACTTTAAAGAGTTTTGACACTTAAATGTGTACTTTAAATTGAAAATGTCTATAGTGCAGTCATTAAATCTTCCATGTCACAAACCAGACCTTTAGTCTAACTTTAATCAGAGGGGATAAGTGAGGCATTCACCCAGCCTCAAACTCATTAAACAGCTTTCCTAATGTTTAGGATTTACCTTTGTAAATCCCCATGCTTTGTCCTTAAACTTTAAAGAATCTCATGGATTTCATATTTCAAATTAATAGTTCTATGTTTATTTTATTATAAAAATGTCTTTCCAAATAGCCAAGTAAAAGTGATGCTTCAGATAAACATTATATGTTTATCCTGTGCTTCTTACCACCCAGCTTGGTGGCATCTAGAACCCAGGATAAGAAGGAAGTCTTCTTGGCTTCCACAGCTTTGCACAGCTCAACATGCATCCAAGTGACTACAGCCAACTCTCATCCATTCCTTTAAGCTTTTCATCATAACTAAACTGACTATGATAAAGTAATATATAATATATAATAACTATTCAATAACTCTTATCTATTTTTGTTTTCCCAGAAAATCTAACTCAAGCCAAATTCCTTACACAGTTTAAAACATACTTGCCTTTCCAACCTTGGTGAGGTGTGAACTATTGAAAGAGTGATTTTGGACAGGTCAACTCTGCTTAAATCTGTGGTATTTGCATGAGTCTTAGGTTTGATGCTATTGGACATAGAATAAAGAGAAAAGCAAAAATTCCATGGGAAAGGGAGGAACCAAGAAAGTCAGCCAAATTTCCAGTCTCTCAAGAATTCAGATAGTCATGTTTGGCTTGAAAATTTTATAAATTCCAAGAAAACCAAACATACTATTATTTAATATGTTTTGCTTATCCGATCTCCCTTCAACAGCATGAATAACTAAGAGTGGGCCATAAATATGCAAACTACCTATAGTCTATGATCCAATCAGGCTACTGATTCATTCACAAAATTTTAATTAGTGTCTACGGTATGCCGGAAACTGTACACACACTTTAGATCTCTGGGTTGGCTCACATGCCCAAACATAAAAACCCATAGGCAAAGAGATATTCACATCAATTGTGTGAAGTGCTGTTAATCTATTCATTCACTCAATAAATATTTATTAAATACCTACTGTGTATTGATTCCTACTAAGCAACATGCTAGGGGCTATAACAGAATAGTGTTTTTTTGTTGTTGTTGTTAAAGCACTTTGGAAGCCTACAGTTCGGTGGCTGAAGCACAGAGCATGAAAACGTGGTAAGAGGAGAGAGAAGACTATAAAAACAGGTATGAGGTAAATCGTGAATGGCCCTATATACTTTGATAAGGCATTTAGACTTTATCCTATGGTACTAATAGGGAAATACTGAGGGTCTCAACCAGGAAGTGGCAAAACCAGGTGTACCTTTTAGAAAACTCTTTAAGGCAGTGGCACAGTTGGCGGGGTGAAGGAAGGAGGGTATTCACAGTTCCTATCACAGTAAATAC
Organism: Lyroderma lyra; assembly: GCA_004026885.1. Lineage (NCBI taxonomy): Eukaryota > Metazoa > Chordata > Mammalia > Chiroptera > Megadermatidae > Lyroderma > Lyroderma lyra. The sequence continues at coordinate 82,407 of PVJL010001148.1, read as the reverse complement.
ATCAGTAAAACTGTGATTAATAGTGCGGACACCTATTCAAGCTGATTGCTCTTGGCACCTCAGCATCTCTGTTGTCTTGCCTGCACACACCTTGAGAATGTAGCTTCTGTTTCTTTCCAATAATCTGTGGCTAGGCTACCTTGCTGAATACACAAAAGTGTACTCAGCTACTCAAATGGGATAGAGGCCAATGAGCAGTTTCCTCAGAAAACTGGGACTGGAGATACCACATTACCCAGCAATCCCCTGAGTATCTACCCAAAAAATTTTAAAACCTTAGTCTACAAAGGTTTTAATGTTCATCGCAGCACTGTTCACAGTGGCCAAAACATGGAAACAACCAAAGTGCCCTGCGACAGATGACTGGATAAAGAAGCTGTGGTACATATACACAATGGAATATTACTCAGCTATAAGAAAAGATGAAATATTGCCATTTGCGACAAAATGGATGGACCTGGAGATCATTATGCTAAGTGAAATAAGCCAGACAAGAAAAAGCAAGAACCATATGACCTCACTCATATGTGGGATATAAAACTGAAAGCAACCAAGAAACAAAAACTCATGGACACAGCCAATCGTTTAGCAGTTACCTGAGGGGGAGTCAAATATGTGGTGATGGAAAGAGAACTGACTCTGGGTGATGAACACACAATGCAACACATAGATGACGCACTGTAGAACTATACACCTGAAACCTATGTAAGTTTGGCTATCCAATGGTACCCAGGTAAATTTAGCAATTAACAAAAGTGTACTTAGCATTTCTTTTGCAACTCTCCTCACAAATGTACCACTTTCATTTGTCAGACAACATCTGAGAAGATTTCCTTATTTTCTTCCATACTCTTCACTTACCTAAAAAAACTAACTTGTGGCAGATGTAGTTATAACATTTTCTGTTGTAGACCAATAAATGGTGTTGTTGCTGATATTGATGGCTTAGGAAGGCAATCCACATATCACAGACTTCCATTTTCTCAGCTACTCTTACTCTGCATTCACTACAATTATGGTAACCCGTTACACTAAAGTATCCTTAAGTGCTTTTTCTGATTGCTGGAAGCAAAATCTAAACCAGACTTTTAGCCAGATCACACCTGAGTAGCGTATCATCTGCTCCTCAGATTCACCTGAGGTAATTAAAAACATAGATTATCAGGTTCCTCCATCTCAGTAGGTCTGAGCGGGGAGAAGCAAGTCAAGAATCTGTATTTTTAAGAGACGCCCTAGGTGAGTTTATGAATTAGGCTGTTTTGGTAAAGCCGAGATTGAAGCTACCCAAATGAGCTCCTTATAATTAAAGCAGCATTAATCACATAGTTTTCTCTTAAATACTTTAATAAAACTTAGGCAATCACTTTAAGTAATTGCCACCCATTTAATGTTTATTGAAACAGTTTACAACTAATTCACATGCCATTTTGTGAATGCTTCAGGCTTACTTGGCTTTCCTGCTAAGGCATTAAATAGTTTGTTACCTATTAATAAAGAGTTCAGAAAAATCAGAATCTGGAGGTCATTTTAACAGTTAAAGGGGCCACCAAGGAGCATGGTTGTAATTAGCAAAATGCATGTGAGTTCCTTGTGGCATTAACCAGGACCTTATAGTCAGTGCTTTAAAGCAAGAGGAGGCCATGAAAAGCAACTCGCTTCCTAAAAATAAGTCACTTTCTCTTTTTATGCCGTCAATCAGAAAACATACAGGAAAATATTATTTTTGTAAGTAACAGTGAGTATTTGTGAGACAGCATTAGATAAATGAACTTAGAGCAAAGATATATGAGGGCTGTCCAGAAAAAATCCAGCCATAAATGCCTCTATTTTTCATACTACATGGCTGGATACTTTCTGGACAGCCTTCTTATATAAATAAAAATAAAAATGGCTAATAGCTATTAAGTAGTTATTATTCTTAATACTTAGTCCCCATTCTAAGTTCCTTGCAGTTAATTTTTTCCATTTAATAACACTACATACCATTACTATTCCCCTTTTGTTTTTGTTTGCTTATTTGTTTGTTTGTTTTTATTCCCCTTTGGAAGATGAGGAAATTCAGTCAAGATGTTAAGTCACTGGTCCAAGGTCAAACAGCCAATAAGTGGTAGAGAGAGGAACTGAAACCAGGAAATCTGACTTCAGAGCCTCTGCTCTAAACTACCTGGTATAGTGAGTGACACTGGGAGTGTATTATGGGCTTGAACTATGTTGGACAGCAGTAGAGGAGCTATAACAAAACACATAGGAAGAAACAGATCTTCAAAACAAGTCAGGCTTGCAAATCAGGACCTAATCCACCATTGGGGGCCTACTCCGTGTTAGGCACAAAAGCAAATAAGATACAGTCCTTTCTCATCTTCACTGCTTAACTCAGTTGTCACCTCTTCCAAAAAGCCTTCACTGACTCTAAACAGAATTAATCAGTGTCTTCTATGGGCACGCAAAGTACTATGTGTATCTCAGGCACTATTATATCACTTTTCACAATGCATTATAATTAAGTCTTCATATCTCTGCCTCGTCTTCTGTTAGATTTTAAGTTCCATTGCCCATTTGGGCACAGGGACCATGTCTTAGGTCCTTCTCCAGTACCTGGATTCCCAATATAGTATGCCTGGACACACTGCTGTCTCTCAACAGATATTTGATTAATAAATGAAAAAAACGAAACACAGAAGGAGGGACCAGGAAATGAAATATCTTGCTCTAAGATGCACAGTATGCTAGCAGAAAAGATGAGAAAAGAGTGTGTATTACATAACCCAGGCCAGAATCCAACGTTCCGGCTAATAAACCACATACACCACTCTAGTCCTCTCTTTTACTAAAACTTCATAAGTTAACATTTTTACCATACTTTATGAAACATATAAAATTTTGTTCACATTTCATCTTTATGCATTATTTCTCATTTAGCAGAGTAAACCCTTGTAAACAGGGGCCATTGCGTATCTCACTTACTATGTCAGACCACACGAAAGGCATGCATACTTGAGATTTAATTTTCAGAAGAGCCCTCTGAAGCAGCTCATTCTAAAAATGAAGGTTGGGAGAGGTCAAGTCACTTGCCCAAGGTTACACAGCTATTAAGAGACACAAGTGGGACTTAAATCTAACTCCAAATCCTATCCTAGTAACCACTGTACTATTTCTGTGCTCTCAAAGATCCCAAACCCAGCTCCACCATCTACTAGTTATATGACCTTAGGCAAATTATTTGACTTCTATGAGCCTCAATTTGTTCTAGCTTAATTGAGATATAACTGACATACCACATTGTGTAAGATCAAGGTAAAAAACAAGATGATTTGATACAAGTCTATATTGCAAAATGATTATCAAAGTAAGGTTAGTTAACACCTCCATTACCTCACATAACTACCGTGTGTGTGTGTGTGTGTGTGTGTGTGTGTGTGCGCGCGCGCGCGCGCGCGCGCGTGTGGAGAACATTTAAGAATATAATACAGCATTGTTAACTATAGTCACCATGATGTATATTAGATCTCCAGGGTTTATTCATCGTAATTGGAAGTCTGTACCCTTTGACGAACATCTCTCCATTGTCTCTGATTCTACTCTCTATTTTTATGAGTTCATGAATCTCATTTTTATCACCTGTGAGGTTAGTAACTGAAAACTCAAGGAATGATATAAAGATTAAATGTAATAAATATTAAGTTGGTAGCATAGTAGGTATTCAATTAATATATATTAATTGGCCCATCAAATAAAGATTCTGCCTAGCAATTCAGCACATTTGTTAATAATCAATTTATATAATAAAACTTCTATTAAATGTTGTGCTGTAAAAACAACTATGTTGACATTTCTCTCACAACTAAGAAGTTCCAAGTGTTCCACAAAATTAAAAGTATAAATGAAAGTAATATTCTACAGTGACTCTGGATACCTATAGATTAGCATTCTTCTAGGACACCTTCCCTCTACCCCTATTTAATAAGTGGATACTTTAATGTATAAAGGTAAAAAACCTGCCCTATACCAACTCAGTAATTAGGGAATCTGAAACCAGAATCTAATCTCTCATTTTTCTCATTTAATCACACCTGCATTGCTCCCATACTAAGATGTGTCTCTTTCTCTAAAAGTACTTCTAAAGTGAAATACAGAGTTTATGCCCAGTAGAGAAAAGATTCAGAAGACTTAATTTCAAATTCAGGCTCTGCCACATACCAGCTCTGTGAATCAGGCCAAAGTTTCCTCATCGATAGAATGGGAATAAAATAGCTTTTTCACAAGACTGCTATGAGACTTAGATGAGACAATAAACAGGAATGGGCCTAGTGTAGAGCCAAGATTACAACAGGCACTTGATAGATATTGATGAAACAGAACCTGGAGATCTTGAGAAGCAGCAAACCAAAGCACTGGTGTCTTTTTTTTTTTTTTGCAAGTATAATACTTAAATACAGTGAGGAAGAAAGGAGGAAGGGAAGAAAGAAAAGAGATAGGGAGGGAGAGATGAAAGGGAGAAAGAAAGGGGAGGGATGGACAGAAAAGGAAGGTGGAAGAAGGGAGAGGGAAGGAAAGAAGAAGAGATAACAAAGATATTATGGGATGTTATAGCTATAACTCCACTCAGAAAAAGCAGGCTGTGTTCAAAATCACACACAGTCTCGTGATTTTGATCCTGGATTACAATGTTAAACTATAGCCTCCTGCTTTATTCTTTCTGCTAATAGTAACAGAAAATTTAATTCGTGATCCAAAAACTCAAAAAGCAAAATGAGATGTGTCATAAATAGATATAGTTCAACTAGAAGAATTATTTACCAAGCCATGGTCCATGGGAAAGATGCCAGGAGACAAAGAGTGCCTTTAAGTATGAGCAACAAAGTCCCTGCAAACATTCTGACAGAGCAACAGAGATATGTACAAAATGCTAAAAGGCACACTGCACTGCTGTGAAATGAACCTTATGACTGTGCAAATGCCATTTGTGCTAAACATTATTATAAACAACCAAACTGCTTTTCTTTATTCCCAAAGGAGTGTTACATGAATAATCGATCTACTCCACCAATCCCATCTTAGCATTTATCTCTCCCTCTCTTCTTCTGCTAAACCCTCAGATTTATATCTGTATGACTCATGACCACTACCACATTCATAGGAGAGATTAAAGCAGAAGAAAATGATAACTGATGGAAATTAATTTAGAGAAAGCAAAAGATGAGCACAGCCTGATTTTTATACTTTTGTTTTTGGCAGAAGGCAAACGTCATTTATAAGAAAATCTATTACATGTGTAAACAACAGAAAAACAATTACTACAACAAGTGAAAAGTTTAAGGAAACATCATGGAGTTTAAAAAACAATCTATCTAAAAGCTGTTTACCAAAATCTATGTTTGGGTGAACTATATGATGTTTTGTATTTCAAAGACAGCCTACTCAGTCCTAGATAGCACCAGCCTCTTTTCCCATACGTTTGTCAAGTCTCAATCTTAGTGTTAACCTAAGGGTCCTACAACGAAGGCTGGGGCCTCATCACCATTGAAGGTCACCAATGAAATACACATATCCTGTCTAGAAAAAGGTTGCTGAAAACTACATTTTCAAGACACAGTGCCTACTTTCCAGAATCTTAGCATACCTGGAGGTGGAGAAACAAACAGCCAGGAGTCAACAGTGCAGGTAATATACTTCAAAGAGAGTGAATTACAGGCAACCCAGTATGTTTCGAGGCCTACAGGGCCGTTTCCACACATGCCCTTTGCAACAAAATGTACAATCTTGTATCGTTAAAGGTAATCACACAATTATTGTAGTCATATAGAAAAATCTGTCACGAGTTTTAGATGCAGAAGGAACTTTAGAAATTGTATGGAAATATCATTTTATAAACAAGAAAACGGAGTTCAGAGACATTAAGGGAAATGCCCATGGTCATTTTTTTAATTTATTCCTCTCAGCACATTGCTCTTTTTCCCACTACAACATGTCTTATCAATAACCTGTTTAAAAAGATTCTAAATATTTCCTCTACTAAGACTGAAAAGAACAAAAACAAAACAAAAACCAAAAAATCACCACTGCTTCCAAGGCCACAAGACTAAATAAGAGCTCCAAACTCACACATGTGCCTTCTCTCCATGTCTACAGCACTTGATGTCATTCCTACCTTGAAAATGAAATAAAATAGCATCCTATTAAACTATAGCATCTTCTGCAATACAGCAATACCAAATATAGCAAATATAGCAAACAAAACTGGGAATGTGTCAGACTTATCTTAGTGTTATTCATTTCCTCAGCACCTGTCTCTAAATGCCCTATTTCCTACAGCCCAGACAACAGGGAGGCTGGTCGGAGGCCAGCTGGCTGAAGTCACATATCCTTCCGCCACTTTTCTGCCTCACGACAGTGAAAATGAACCTCTTCACTGGCCTAATTCGATAGTTCCCTCAAATCCAGAATAAAACTTTTTTTGGAAATATCAATGATACATTATGAACTAGATGTGTGAGATGTCGTACTTCAAAGAAGATATTGTAAGACTAAGGTAGAATAATAAATAAAATCTGCTAAGATTTTTCTAAAGTTGAACTAACCCCAGAGAACATTTTCATCAGAAAAATTAGGAGTTTCCAATGGGAAGAACAAGCAAATAAACTGAAGATGAAGCCAAAGAATGACATGAAAGTGACCACTCATCAACGAGGCTGGGTGGATGAAAAAACCACGTCACGACTGACAATCAGACGCCCGTTTACAAAGGGAAATGCGGAAACTGCTCACACCTGAGCTGAACCTGAACTATTTCCCGTTCCCACTTTGTAACCTGGAGAGAGCCCGCAGCATCCAACTGAGAAGACGCATTCCCCGGGATGAGACACTCACCTTAGGAAGTACTGAACCTTCTTTGCCATGCTGTTAACTCTGTAATCAAAGGATTCTGACTACCCAAAGAGCTAGATAATTTCTCTGAAGAGTGTAAATGCATATTTGACCACATAGGTATACTTGGTGATTCACAAAATGATTGTTTTCAATGTTGATAAACGCTACTCTTTTAGTATCAATGCAAAGTGCAGAACATTATCAACCTGAACAATTGAATTCAATCCTTTCAAACGGCAATCTTTCGCCAGGCTGTTTATACACTAAGCCTGAGCTGTTTTCTGCTTGCTCCTTTCTCCACCTAAGGCTGCTTGCAGAACCCAGCACGAAATCAGCATACCTGTGATTTTTACTCCTTACCAAGGGGCCTTGCGTGAAAACGCCTTTTGACCACCAAAATAGGGCACATTAATTTTACGTGTCTCCTCTGGGACTACGATCACTCCTGAGGCGTGCATTACTAACGTTTGATTTTACCACAGTAAAGTTAAAATAATAACGATACTTAACATTTGTGTAGCACTTTACAATTCACAAAATGCTTTTAAATATGTCACCTCATTTGAGGCTCACAAGTCCCAACCGAGATGGGAAAGGGAAATTGAAACAGAGCCTCAGAATGTCATAATGCTATTAAGTGGCAGAAGCAGAACTTAAACCCAGGTCTTCTCATTTCAAATACTAGCTCTTCATACCATGGCGAAAGAAACTCATGTATTGGTAAATTTTAAATCTTTATTCATTTATAGGTGTGTGTATATATATATATATGTGTGTGTGTGTGTGTGTGTGTGTGTGTGTACATACACACACACACACACACACACACACATATACAGGTATACTTATAAATACATACATATATGAGGGCTGTCCAGAAAGTATCCAGCCACGCAATAAGAAAAATAGAGGCATTTATGGCTGGATTTTTTCTGGACAGCCCTTGTATACACATAGGTACACACACACACACACACACACACGCACACACAGCAAACCAAAGAAGATAAGCAATTATCTTCTACAGAAACAACCACGTGTGAGAAAACAAAGACTCAGCAGTTTTTAACAATGAATGTGTGATACGATTTTGCAGAGAAGGCATATGATGTACAAGGGCAGCTCTAGCGCTCGGGGGAAATGAGGTCAGTAAGCTGAAGAAGCTCAGGGTATTCACCTGGAGTTGCAAACTCAGTTCATGATGCTGATGGCTCATAGCACAGGGGCTGTAGCAGCATGGCACTGGACAGGGTGCAGTTAATGCAGATTTGTCAAGGACTCTGTCCCACGGCCAAGTCTCTAGCTGAGTCTTACAAGGACTTCTTTGTCTTGGGCCCCCTCCCAACACATGGGAAACCTCAGAACATCTATTGCCACTGACTGTGCAACTAAGCTGAGCCACTTAGTATTACTGGCTGTTAAGAGTGGCCAGCTAGTTGAGCCAAGACATATTTCCAATATTTCTCAGTCGGGCAAACAAGATTAGGCATATATTTTTCCAATAATACTTTAAAATACAGATAATATGAGAGAACAAGGTAATACCCAATAGATGATAATTTCTTATTTTCTGCCCTTTATTTCCTATCATTCAGCCAATACAGCAAACTGACAGGTCTGTGAAATGACATATCTTCAGTGACAGAATACTTCTCTCTCTTAACCTGAGAAAACAGATTTGCAAGTATGTGTAATCAGTGGAGAATCATTTGAGATTATCAACTCCAAGTTATGCCGAACACATAAGCAAGCCACTTTTTTAAATTAGGAAAATATTAAGGCAACAGTGCATATAACTTAGTAGAAATTATCAAATCATATTTCAGTCTCCCCATATCCTCTTTTGATGTTTAAAACATATGATTTACTCTATTATGTCTAAAAGCAACCAATAGCCCTGAAAGAGAAAATACTCTAAATAAAAATAAACTTGAGGAGCCTAGAGTTTTGCCATTTATCCAGACATTTCTTATATGTAGAAATGCTACATGCTACTAAAAGGTACAGAGTAGATTTTTAGGCTCCCAATTCATCAATCATTACACATGAGACAGGTAAATTTCTAATTCTATCTATTGCAAAACACAAGTTAATATCTCTCTACATGTATACTTAAATGCACATAAATTTAAGGAGAAAGGAGTAGAAAGTTAACCCTGAGGAGGCCTAGGAATCAAAGAGATCAAGAGAGGCTTTGATTTGCTGCTCATTATTTATTCTGCGTTTTATTGCTTTTTATTCCATATTATTTGAACTATGAAAAAAATACTCAAATTTAAAAAAAAAATTTTATTTGTTAGAGATAAATAAAGAAAAAGTGAAAAAACAAACAAACAAACAAATTGTAAAGATTTGGTTCAAGGCAAGACCACAAAAAACCTGCAAACAACTTCTGAACGATGCAATGCTTTAGCAATGGCGGGGTGGGCAGCTGCTGCCGTGGATGAACACACTTGAATTCAAAATGAATGACATTATTAAGTCTTTCTCAAAGTGAAAAGGCAGGAGGGACCACAAACATTTCCTTCTCCAATCAATGTTGAAGCATTATGTAAAGGGACTCAGTTCCATGAGGACCTCTTCTCTTAGGAACATCAATGGAAAGCCCCTGAAAAATCTCTTCTGTGGGCATTATAATAAAATATTGGTGTTATTCCACACCACAGGTACACCAGTCCAGACGTGCTGCATAAATTCTTAGAGATTGCAGCTCCAGGGTCTAATTTGTCGTACAAGAGTCAGATCCTCTCCATGTCTAAGTATAGGGGTATAGTAACCATCCTAAGTTTCAATGTGCTAGACTCTGATGGAAAAATGACTCAAACTCTAAGCAGGGCAAGAGTATCTGTGGATAGCTCTGAGTCAAAGAAAAGCAGTTGTGGGGAAGAAAAGAAGAGCCTTTCACCTTGCCATAATCCACAACTGATCCAGGAAGGTGGTTTTAAATTGTAAGGAGAAGGAGTCTGATTCAGGAAGGAGTCAGCCTAAAATACTACCAGACACAGTAGTGTAGGAGCTGAAGAAAGCTCCAAGCCCCGAGAAGAAGGTCCCCGATGCTAGGCCAGACTGTCAATCATTCCAAGTTACATTATGATGGTAAAACTTTAGCTATTACCTCTAAAGAGAATGTCGCCTCAATATGCCCTCCTACATACCACTGATCATATGGTAAATACAGACTTTGTGGAGGATAATTGTGATGCTAGATGGCAGAAGCTTTTAGTTCTGCTGATGCTTTGAGCCAGAAATTCTACATTTTGGAATTTATTCTGAGGAAATAACTATGGATGTGTTTAAGGATTTAATTACAGGGGTGTTTATTAAAGTACTACTTATGGTAACCAAAATGAGGAAGAACTTAACACCCCAAAAGAGAGGAATAGTTAAATTAACCATGATAGACCTGTACGATAGCCATTAAAAAATGATACTAGATTATAAACCTATATAACGACCTTAGAAGATCTTCATGAGATACTGTTAAGAGAAAATACTATGAAGATAGTATTTATAGTACTAAACCATTTTTTGTCAAAAAATATGTGTTTAATATACAAACTTAGGAAAATATACCCATTAATGGCTACAGATCGTAGGTAATTATTTTCTTGTTTTTGTTCATCAGTATCAATCATATTTTCTTTAATACATACATATATACACACACACACATATATATATGCTTTTGCAATAAGTAAAATATTTTTGAAGTACAACAGATGACTCCTAAATCAACATCTACAACCAGGATGCTCCTAAACTATAGTCCTTTGTCTCCAGTTAGGACTCCCTACAGAAATGAACTCGGCTCTCCACTTCTCACACTGAAACTGGCATTTCCCACAGCCGTATACCTAACAACTTAAGGTCTGCGTAAGCATGCTTTCTAACTCCAGAGTACCTAAATGCACAAAATTATAGAAAGGTAAATAAATAGTCTTGAAAAAGCAATGGGTTGTAAAGAATCTGTTGTATGAAACAAGATAAATTTTGGGGCAGAGAAAAAAGTAAACTCTTTTTTACTACTGACTTGTCATGTTTTAAATACCTATAATGCTAAATACCATATTTGCAACAATTATGGAAACAATTCATTCTTTACATACCACTGTGAAGAAAATCAACTCCTTTTAAAGCAGCAAGTTTAAAGTTTAAATCCTAAAATTTAAAAGAAAACATTGAATGGGATAAAAATCTGTTGGGTAAGGTATAATTCCTTGTCTTTAGTCCTTAAATCAGTGGCATATGGATTTCCTATAATTAGTGGCAAAACCCCCTCACCAAGTAGTTTCCAGATGCCTTACCTAAACTATAGCTGATCAGTCTCTGATTCATTGTGTGTTCAGGGATGTTCTCCTAACAGGCACGCTTGCTAGCTCACTGCAAAAGAACTATTGCTGCCCACTCTGCTGCCATAAATAACATTTCGAACATGTTTAATCTCTCTCAGGGCAGTTGTAGACATATATTCTTCCCCTAGCCAGGTCCCAACCAATTTTAAAAACATCCAAACATGAACTTACATCAACCCATGATCTAATGTGATGAGTTTACCAAGTCTCCAAAAGCCTGAATCACGTGCCAAGGGAAATAGCAAGAACAAGCCACTGACAGAGAAGACGCAGCTCATACCCAGCAGGGAATCCACTCCACAAGAACAGCTACCCAGAGGAAACCTGTCCTAACTAGAGAATGTCTCTCCCTTAAACTCATAGAAATCTTACTGCAATTTTATTTCGTTTATTTTTCTGACTGTTCCACCTCATTCCAAAAAGAATTTCCAGTAGTTACTAATACATTCCTGGTTTGAGAGGGGAACAGGAAAACTTCTGGAAATTTTTGTCAGGCTTAGTTCTCCATTATATCCACTGGAGAACTGAAGACCCTAACTTTTTCCTTGCAATTTCTTTATCATGGATTCCGAAACCAATTGTGTAATAATTACCTCACTCTTCGCTGATGTTAAGCTCACCCTTCCTGCTTCACCCAGTAAGAAGAAAGTTCACACAATGAATGCTTTCAGTACAAGTGCTCTGACCTCAAGAGTGGCAGGGTATGTGCTGGATTGTAATGGATACCCTGAAAGTTCAAAACACATGAGGCAGAAAGAAAAATTGTTATCCCAAATATAAGTATTAAGAGAATCATCTAACTGATCCTCAAGCCCCACCATTGACTTGGCTTTGCAAAAGAACTTTTTCATGTGACACCAGCAGTCTCTGAACTCACAGAGCTGGCTCGGTGGAAACCTGGGAATTTGACTGGTATTTAGTCAAGATGTTAAGGGTGTCATTCATTGCATCATACAAAGTCCCCTTATTTCATTCAGGGTTCTATGTTGGTGATTACTTATGCTTCTCCTAAGCAAGTGATTTGTTTTTAATTCATGGTCTCTATAAACCCCAGGGAGAAATAGGAAACTTGATTACTTGGTGGGTAGAAAACTTAAAAACAAAAATGATGTCCACATAAACCACGTGATGACTATTCTATGCTTTACATTTGTTTCTTTCTTGATTCCATTTAAGTCTCTTACTTTTTGTCCTTTCATTTTCCAATTTATTTATAACTTACTTTGTATTCTTGTAGTTTATGTAATAACTATATGAGGTGAGACAATTAATTTCATGAACTCATCCCAGATAAAGTGCTACATACCTCATTGCTGACTATCACTACGGTCACCTTTGAAGTACTCCCCTTGGGAAGCTGTGCACAGACACCAGTGCCTAGTCCACCCTTCAAAGCATTTTGGGACTCTTTTTGTGGAATGGCCATCAGAGCTGTTGTCAGCCCCCAAATCTAGCAATCAAGTTTGTGAACTTGCCACCGTGTGCCTATGTTGGCAGCACTGGACAAACAACTCGGTAAGGTGTCGTAATCTTGGCAAATTGTACAGTGCTGCCAACATAAGCACACAGTGGCCAGTTCGCAAACTTAATTGTCAGACTTTAGCGATGACGACAGCGCTGATGGCCATTGCAGAAAAAGAGTTCCAAAATTGCTTTGAAGGGTGGACTAGGCGCTGGTGTCAGTGCATAGCTTCCCAAGGGGAGTACCTTGAAGGTGACTGTAGTGATAGTCAACAATGAGGTATGTAGCACGTTTTCTAGGATGAGTTCATGAAATTAATTGTCCAACCTTGTACGTCACCTTGGATCTTTTTGGTAATAAGGCAGAGTTAAAAATCAGTAAATTTGAAAAGTTTGTAGATCTTTTAAAAATTACTGGCTTAATTCAATATACATCTTATACTGTATAGTAGCTTCTGGGAAATCAAGATGAAACACACCACCACAGTCAAGTATCAGTTTGAAGAGATAACCATGGAATCTAAGTTTAAGTATAGTTCCAAGTTCACCTAAGTTACATTTTATAGAGCACTGGAAAACTTTCTATTTCATCGCAGAGAAACAGCACAAGCAGTTCAAGTTTTGATGCAGAGACAAGAAAATATATAGAAATATTAAAGTCATATCCTCAGTTATAGCAAAACTGTGTTTAGCCCCCAGTTCAGGGGTGTCCAAACTTTTGGCTTCCCTGGGCCACATTGAAAGAATAACTGCCTTTGGCCACACATAAAATACACTAACACTAATGATAACTGATGAGCTTTAAAAAAAAAAGTCTGTGCATAATTTTTGTAATGTTTCATGAAAGTTTACTAATATGTGTTGGACTGCATTCACAGTCATCCTGGACCACATGTGGTTCCATGGGCTACAGGTTGGACAGGCTTGCCATGATGAATTTTAGAAAACTACCACATGAACATTAAAGAAAAATAACCTAAAGGCAAAAAATAGAAAATTTAATTCCATTTTTACCGTCATCATTTCTCTGCTAGTTTGTTGTGATGTGCTTGATTATAAATCCAAAATCATAAATTTAGCTCACCAGAAAAGCACTACATTTTCATCTAACATCTAAGTTAGATCATGCAATAGCTATCATTTCAAGTTTCACAATTAATAAAATTCCCACTAATTAGTTGAATAGGAAGTAAGTTGAAAAGTTTGTTTTCTTTTTATAAATTTCTCCCTTTGAGTCTTGAAAAAGTATCTGCTGACACTCACATTTTGAGTTTTTCAATCCATCTAACCTGCCAATCACTACCAATTATTCAACTAGACAGATGTTATGGGATTTTTTTTTGGCATCATGTTAATAATAGGTCATTAAATGTAGAGGTTTGATTCAATCTTGGTCAAAATTTCTTTGGTGCCTCCATTTCCTTATAAGTTAATGTTAGTTATTTTCATAAATTTAAATCTGATCATTTTTATTTTCCACAACTCAACATTTATGACAAATACTGTAGGTTTATCCTTCAGCATACAAAGGCTATCTGGAAAGTATCCAGCCATGTAATATGACAAATAAAGGCATTTATGGCTGGATTTCTTCTTGGTAGCCCTCACATACCAAATAATAGTACCCCTGAAGAGGCTTTCAAACATTGCTCGGGTTTTACATTTTTCCAAAGATCTTTCCTAGGACCAATATGAATCCAAGTCAGCCCAACAATTTACCTTTGAGAGTGTCTCTCTCACATAACACACCAAATCACCTGACTGGTTTGCATAATACGAGAAATCTAACCTCAATTCCTTTCTGAGGTGACCTCACAATATGCCTTGAAACACTGAAGACTCAGCTACCCAGTCACATGCACTAAAGCAATTAAAGAAGGGATTTATTTATTACACATAAATCCCCCTGTCATGCAGAGTACCTAAAAAATCTCTGATGCACTTTTGCACTGAAACTCACTGGAAACAGATTTTTCTAAGTCTCCAAAGACCTTTCCCTTAACAAATCCAATAGGCCTGTCTCAAGCTTTCAATCTCCTTGACCTCTATGCTTCATTTAGCACTGTTGAAATTCTCTCCTCGCATGGTTTCCCCGGATGTTCTCTGTGTTCTTCTACTACTTCTGTGTCTCATTTGCTGACTGTTCTTTTTGTCTGCCTCCACCCCCTTGGCTGGCAACAGCTCCTAAGGTTCAGAACTGGGCTTTCTGCATTTCTCCCTCAGTATTCACCACCATGAAGCATACAGCACATGCAGTACGGAACTATCCATCACCTTGCACATCTGCCTCAAAAATCAGTGACTAAGGTTTGACCTCCAAATTATGATCCCATGCCCAGTTACTGACTATAGTCATCTCAGGCTATGGCCCCTGACATCTGAAATGTAATAGTCTAAAAACTGAGTTCATTTCATTTCCAGCCCTGCAGACTTTTCTAAAACCCAATATTAAACCCTCATCATTTTATATTTGAATTACAATACACCTAACACTCTCCCCACCTCTAGCTATGCCACTCCAATTCATTGCAGATACTGCTGCCTAAGCAATGATCATGTCTATCATTTTCAGCACACTGCATATACAGTAAGTCCTCATTTAACATCATCAATAGGTTCTACAACTGCAAGTGAAGTGAAGTATAACAAAATCAATTTTACCATAGGCTAATTGACATAAACAAGAGCTGAGTTCCTTTGGCATCTCATCAATGTTATAATGAAATGATGTTTAATGAAATGACATTATTCGAGAACCTGCTGTACTCAGGAACCTATGGCACATTCTTGCTATCACCTCAAATCAATAATCAAATTCATCATAAATTATCCATGGCCATGAAACTTCCATCTAGACCAAACCACACATGACTTGCTTATTGTCATTTCCAAATCTGTCCTCTCACATACCTTTCTTCTCACTCAAAATGCCATCCTTACTTCTGTCTGCCAATTTATGTTTCTCTCTTCCTTCCTTATTCAAGTCAGCTAGCTGCGTATCTTTAACGCCACTCCTTTAATCATTCAGTACTTAGATATATAATTTACACTATGCTTTTTTCCATTTGTTACTAAGTTACTTGGCAAGTGCTCTCAACTAGTATCATACATGTTATCATTATGCCTGCTAGATTACAAATGGCCTTGAAAGCAGAGAATCTCTGTTATTTATAACAACATTTCAGTTCTTATATAAAAACATTTTGAACATTTTGATATTCCAGTTCCAACAGATAGTATCCACTATCTGTTAATTAATAAAGTAGTCATCATGACTAGCCAATGTCATAATCCCATACCCAAATCCTCTAACTGTAAGAAACAGTACAAATTCAATGCACATTTTGACTAACAGTAAAAAAGGATAGCACTTACTTCAATAAAAAGTTTTTAAATTTTCCATTATAGACACGTTCACTCTTAAAATGAACTTTATCTCCTTTCTAATGTCTTCATCTTTAGCTTATCCACCTGCTGGAAGGAAAGGGAATAATGTCTTACCTAACCTAAATTACATACTCCTGTCTGTATTGGAATCCTGGCTCCCCCACCTGCCTTGCTCAGTTCTACTCTCAAAGGCACAAAAAAAGCACATTCCCAAAGGTCATCCTGGGCCTCTGCTGCAGTTCCTGACATCTGAGAACCTAGAATGTAACTCCATCAGCTACCCTAAAAGTCGAGAAGAAGCCTGCATTTGACGGAAAGATACAAAAGTCATACATAGGATTTTAATGCCAGTCATACAAAGGAGAAAAAAGCAGAACTGGAATGGACTTTCTCTTACTCATGGGAGGGAGTAAGGAAGAAAGCAGGGTACTCTACATAGCATTTCCATGGAGTTTTTAAAATAGGATAAATAAATGAACTATACAAGATGTCTCCAGTGAGCACACTGACCTGATGACTGCAGATGACCTTGAGAGCTCCTCCAGAGGCCATACCCTGATTTGCTCTCTGACTCCTTATCAAGTCAAACCATCAAAAGCTGCAGGGACTCGCGCTTTCCCTCTGAAAGCGGGGCCTCTGACATTTTCAGCCACTCTCCCGGAAGAAAAAGCATTTATAAAACATAGGTCTGAACTGATATATCCCAGATCTCCCACCCATGGTTTTCAAGTAGGGCACCATGCAAGACAAAATCAATTCAAATAAGGCGTCATCCCAAATTCTGCTCCATTCTGGCACAGCACCCTAGACTATGGGAGCCAAAAGATATCAATATGCAAATGGTAAGTATTAAAAGTCTTATGGATAGGGACAGTTGCTAAATGTGCAATGGTTGATAGAGAATTAAAAGATGTCAGGACAAACTAGATTCTGGCAATTATCATCACCATCACTAATAGACGATATGAAGTCATGATAAAGCTTGACTTGAGACAAAAACAATGGTTTAAATCATTTATTCACCCTGAATCTTGGTGAAATTTTGTAAATAGGAAACTGTTTTGACCCATCATTCAGAATAAGATTCAGGCTAAAAAATAATATTTAAGTATTTTGTTTATTTCTTATATGTTAAAAGTGGTCACTGAATTACAACCAAAACTACCAACACCAAAAATTTTAATTTCAAATTTTCTTAAAAAACAAAAAAAGGCTAAATACAGCATCTGTGAGACTTTTCTATCAATGTGTGTGGGGGGTGGGTGGCCGATAAAAACAAACTTCTGATGTAAAACACAAAGGTACACTGTACATGGAAGATATAGAGACAAGCATTGTCAAGGGCATAAGCATGAAAGTTCAAGTACCAGTTGGTATTACTAATGTCAATATGATCCCATAAGTGAAAGATGAGTAACACTCACAAGCCTATAAAATACAAGGCAACTATTTATTCTTCAAGAATGGCTAACATTGTCAGAATGTATGTACACCATGACTTCACACCTTTTTCTACATGTGCTTCTGGTGATTGAAGAGTGTAAATGGTGTTTTTAAAAATGTACAATTTTATTTCCTTTCATTTGGTTTTAACTTCCATACTAAATGTCTCCTTTCCTTCTTGTTAGATCTTTCTATTATTTTCTGTTCCTTCTAGAGAGAGTTGTAGCATGACTTCATATAACGTATTCTGGCAACTTGCTGTAATGTATACTGGTAACTTGCCTGGAAATACTACCACCCATTCTTCTGAGAACAGAGGCATCTAATTAGAGCCTTGTAATCAATCTAGGCAATCTGCTTGTACTCAGGGTAAAAGCAGAACTTTGGTGTCAGACAAAGTTCACATCTTGGCTCTGACACTTCCTAAAGGTGTGACCTTGAGAAGTTACTGTTACTTAACCTCTTCAAGAGCCAATTAAAAAAAAAGTCATGATAATAATAATATAGATAATAATACTTACCTCACAGCATACTTATGAAAATTCAAAGAGAGAATGAACCACCATATACCTCATAGTCCCTGGCATTTATTAAATCTCCCCTAATTTCTATAGTATAAATAATACAGGTTGGACTATCACGTCTACCATTTACTCACAACTTTAAAACTTCCTACTTCATAAAATGAAAATAACAATACTAACTGCAAAAGATCAATTGATCCAATGTCAGTGAAAATACTGCTTAATGGTATAACTATACACGAATATTAAGGTAAAATTGTTCTGTCCATCTTAATGAGTGTTTTCTGAATATCATAACCAAAGATAACGTATAGTGATTGGCCCGACTATGTACAAAGTTATAGAAACTGCTAGTAAGGATTCCAGTCTGGCTGCATGTTTCTGGATTTTAATACAACACAAGAGATGATACTTGCCAGCAGGAAAATACAAATCTCCAAAACAAATGTTCCTTTGACAATGCAATAAAAAGGATCCACCAGCTGGTAAGTAGGAAAGCATCATTCTTTACACACAATGCTTTTCAGTGTTCTGTCTTCCAACCACTTGCAAGAGAATCCACATGGCACGCTTTTATAAAACACTCCTTAGCAGTACCCTGATTGACTTAGTCAAAATCTCTGGGAATAAGGCCAAAGATCTGAAATTTTAATAAGACCTTCAAGTGGTTCCAAAGTTCACTCAAGTTTGAAAAGTGCTGCTTCAAAGTTTTGTTGTGAAAAATCATAAAATAAATACAGCTAGCATTTTTCACTATGGAATATTATACCAGAAACAAAGAGGAAGTAGATCTTACCACAAAATTTTCATCTTCAGTATTACTATAAATATTGAAATGGACATAGTAGAAAACATTTTTTAAAAAATCAAGATTTAACTTCCCCTTTAAATACATCTTTTCAATGTCATCTCATAGAAAAATAAAATAATTGTTTAACAGCTGGACATTGTTGAGCCGTCTAGTGCCCAGTATACTTCCAAGTGCTATCAAGCTCCAGCCTTCCCTGAATTTGCCTGAAATACTACCACCCATCTTTCGAGGTTAGAGACATCTAATGAGAGGATTGTAATCAACACAAGCAATCTGCCCTCACATTACTCAGGTGAGCCTGTGGGGGTGTCCCCATACAGCACCACCAATAGTATGCAGCCATACTCACACCAGTTCTTTCAACCCAAAAGGGTACCAGGAGCCACAATCGTTTTACAAAGACTGTGTCATGCCAAGGAAGCCTCACTTCCTTTTTAGATTAAATGTCTGCACCATTAATCTTAAATTAAGCAAAATATCTAACCCCACAGCTAACTTAGTGGTATTCTATGATTCCTTGAGGCAGTGTTTAAGACTGTGGCCCATTGTGGAATACACAGCAAATAACATTTGTGTGTCACACTGAAGTACAGAGAGGATGCTACTTGACACCTGGGTCCATGAGGCCCTGGCCCGCTATCCAAGAGCTGCACAGATCAATTTCTCAGCACATCTGTAACTCCCTGCTGCAGTGGATCAGGAAGCACATTCTAAGGAATACTACTCCGTGACTAAACACTCTCCTGATCACACTTTCCACTGAGGGCACCAGTCTGATAGCTATCAGTGAGAGAAGTAGGTTGGCAGGTAGTTACCCAAAGTATCTAAAGCAAGAAACACCAGAAAACCAGATGTGACTAGGGAACAGTGTAAAACTGGAAAAAAAGAAACAAAACCCAAAGTGTTAAGAATACAGAAATATACAAGAAAAGAATGGGGAGCAAAAGCACTAGTGGGAGCCAAGGAGTTCTAAGCCAGGGAGCACACGTGGGTCATCATTCCACTTTCAATGCAAAGTTCAGAAAGACGTGAGCACAGAGTTGGCAGATGAACCAAGGTGGAGAAGTAAAGCACCGTTCTATTTGACATTGTTAGTGATGATGTCGAATAATACAGGTAAATAGAATAGAGCATTAAAATAACAAAAACATCAAGTCGCACAAAGCTGAGAAATGTAACAATTCCTTCTATTTTCATGGGCTGTTATGTGGAAAAAGGAAAAAGGATTAATTGTATTATCAAGGACACAACTAAGAACAAAGGGTCAAAAATCACAGAAAGGCTAACTCCGATCCACAGGAATGAAGGGCGTCTTGGCGATTAGGGCTGTCCACACATGTGGAATGGATCGCAGTACAAGCAATGAGCTAGTTGTAGCAAAGTGTTTTTACTTTGGTGAGAGACTAGCTAGCCCTTAAATTCACTTTGTGCTCAAATTCTATTAAATATACTTAGAGTATAAATGACGTTTTTCTACCATTAGAGGAATAATGAATCTGCCAAAGAGCATAACATCTAAATGATCCCAGTCTAAATTACAAGCCCTTTATTGCAATTCTGGGAAATACAACTGATAGAGACTTATTTTTACCTATGATATCATATGACTATGAGCATTACTCCTATTCGCTGCAGAATAGGTTTCCCAAACAAGTTTATAGACTTTACAAGACCAGACAAAGAAAAAAGAAATGACTCTATTCCTGAAATCTGACTACAGAGAAAATTCTGAGATGATCGTTCACTCTCCCCATTTAGCATAGAGAGGCAAAAGGAGACAGGATCTGCTGCAAGAGGACTATAAAAAGCTCACTTGGATCAGAAAAGATGACACTGTAGATCAGCCTGGGATCAGCTTACACTGAACTCTACGTGGAAGTTCCCAAGGCCCTGGAACACACACAAAACCGGTGGAAATTTTGTAGAAAAAAAATGTAATCACAATTTCATACCCAATCCAATATCTGTAAACAGCAATAAATTCTTGATGGGTACAATTGGGTGATCCACAACCATAAATCATAAGGAAAGAAAGTGGGGATCACATAGCAATAATGTTGACTCAAAAGCCACTCCCCAACTGCCTCACATTTCCTTCCCTGGAAATTGGGGTAACGAGGCTAGGCACCTGCACATATAAGAGACAAGAGTGGCTTTCACACCTGATGCTGCCAAGCTTCTGCTGGCTTCCCACCCTCAAAGGCCAAAACAGTCATAGCAACTGAGGCAGAAGACTTTGCCTTGTGTGACTCTGATGACAAGAGAAGCTCCCTCTGTGAGTCAAATGTCAAGACTGCACACATTTCAGCTACTGCAGACACTCAGTACCCAAATCTTCCTCTTGTTCCAAGAGGCAGCACCATAAAAGAGCACACAAAGATCAAAGGTGGAGGTGGGATTTTCATTCAAAGGCTTCCCACGACAATGAAAGACAAATGAGGATCAGGGGAGGAATGAGACAGAGGAGTGAAGATTATAACGACATTAAAGAAATATAAAACAAATCAGCAGCACTGTGCACCAAGGCAGACGAACAGCTGTAGTTTATTATGAAACACAAAGAGTGACATACCTTTCCCAAAATGCATGACAAGACACTGGTAGGTGTTTTCATAACAAAATTTGCTCATCACATTTTTAAAAAAAGTCTATTTGGCATGGTCACACCTCGGCTTTAAATGTAATGGTCCCTGTTTCTTTGCATATTTGAAAAAAACCAGTCACCAGTCACAGGTGCTCCACTCATGAATACCGATGGACATGGTTCTGATTGAGCTAAAATCAGTGTTAGGGCTGCGCTTTATCCAAATGCAGCAACCTGTCTGCTTGCCACACACTATAACACACTGGCCAAACAGGTATTTTCTGGCTTTCCAAAGAGTTCATTTGTAACATTATCAAGCCACGGCTGATTTCTTTCCTAAGAACTCAGATCATTTTTCCATTCTTTTCCTATTCAAATCCCAAACCAAACTTCACAAGGTTTTGTTTTGTTCTTTTAAAATAGCGTTCATTAAAAAGTCACTCTTTTTCAGAATTTGTACCAGTAAGCAAGGACTGAGGTCATGTAAATAAGACATAGAAAAATGAAATAAAATGCATCATGCAGTTATCTCTTTCAGAAAATTAAAAAGAAACAAAAAAATAGAGAAAATAAGTTAAATGCCCCTCGCCATCAGTCACTGATGTTGTGTATTGTTCTAGACAAACCAATGGTGTGCATTTCATTGCCAATACTTAGATATTGCTAATGAATTTGTCAATTCCAAGAGGATACACACTATTTAACAGGATATTGTAAACCCTCAAATATTTTTGAAAGAGAATCTGCCAATCAATTATCCCACTGTTGTATTAGCTACATGTAAATGACTTACATATTTTATATGAAAGGGGTATATCCATAACACATTACATTTAATAAATCCATTAGTAAGCATCAATTATTATTTCCTACATCAAGGTTTTAAATTTTCATCAAGAGAAAATAAAGATCATACCACAGTCCACTTTATTAAGACAGAATTTCACAGAATCACGAAAAGTAAGTCTGGAACAGACTTTAGAGATCATCTAGGGTCCAAACCCCTTGCTTCACAAGGGAGAAAATTGGGGCTGAGTTAAAATCAGTTGCAAAAAGTCATAAAAGCACATACTGCAGGTCTGGCCCTAGATTCCAGGCCTCCAGATTCCCAAACTAGTGTTCTTTCTTCTACATTACGTTATCCCTCAAAACCCAATCTAGTACACTCTTCCTTCAGCATTGTATTAAATACAAAGTTGGTCTCGGATCCCACGTTGCACTTCTTAACTAGAGCCCTGAACTGTGACTCCAGGTCCACTGAAGCATTGTCAGTGACAAACACAAGCTCTAGAGTTTGCTTCATAGTTAGGATCTACTCTCCAACTCAGACCAGGTACAATGCACTCAAGTAATCAGCAAATAAAATTTGGGGTGGAGATGTACTTCTCCTGAGTCCTGCTCCATATGAAATCTGCTGACTCTCACTTATTTAAATATTCAGCAGCCAAAAAAAGTATCAAGTTTATGTTAATTCATCTTTTTTATTGCTTTGCAGTGACCACTTCTCTGTTGGAGCCATAGTCTAAATATAAAAAGTAGGCAACATAATAACTATACATGGACTTAACCACATGTGCATTTTCATATAGATAATATTTCTTTAGAGGGAAAAATAGATTTTAAAAATAAACCAACCTAAATCTCACAGCTTGTATAAAAATGAACTCAAAATAGATCATAGATTTAAATATAATTTTTTTTAAAGTTTAGATGATAACAAGGGACAAAATCTTCAGGACTAGGGCTCAGTGAAGAGTTTATAGACATGCCACGTAAAGTATGATCCATAAAGGAAAAGAACACTCAATAAATTGTACCTCATCACAACTTAAAACTTTTGCTCTGTGAAAGACCCAGTTACAAAAATGAAAAGACAAGTGATAGGCTGGGAGAAAATATTTGCAAATCACATAGCTGACAAAGGACTCATATCTAGAATATATACAGAACTCTCAAAACTCACTGTAAAAAAAAAAATAAAATAAGCAATCCCACTAGGAAATGGACAAAATATACAAATACACATTTTACCAAAGAGGATATACAGATGCTATTAAGAACATGAAAATACCTATGTAATTTTATTACCCAATGTCACCCCAATAAATTTAACTAGAAAGAAAGAATATGAAAAATATTCAATACCATTAAGTGGTTAGAAAAATGCAAGTTAGGACCAGAACAAGATTCTCACTACACACCTATTATAAAAGTTAAAATAAAAAGTAGGGTCACTACCAAAAGCTGGTGAGAATGCAGAAAAATTGGCTGGTGGACAAGTAAAAAGGTAAAACAATTCTGGAAAATAGTTTGGCAATTTCTTAGAAAAAACCAAACATACATTTATCATACAGCACAGCAACTGCACTCCTGGGCATTCATCTCAGAGAAATGAAGTAATGTCCCTTCAAAAAACCTGTACACAATTGTTGACAGAAACTTCATTTGTAATAACCTGATACTGGAAACAACCAAAATGTCTCTTAGTAGGCAAAGAGTTAAACAAACTGGTATACCCACACCATATTGTTCCTACTCAACAATGAAAAATGAAAGTATTTGCAACAACTTGGATGGATCTCAAGGGCATTACACTGATTGAAAAAAAAAAAGCCAATCTAAAAAGTTGATTTATTTATAAAAGATTTATTAAAGGACAAAATCACAGACATGGAAAACAGATTAGTAAGCGCAAGGGTAAAGGATGATGTGAAAGCAGAAGGTGTAACTATAAAGAAAGAGCCCTAAAGAAGGTCTTTGTAGTAATAGAACTATTTTGTATCATGACTGTAGTGATGGTTAGACAAATCCATGCAGAAATGATAAAAATGACCTGGAACTATATACACACCTTGCACCTGTGTCAATTACCTGGTTTTGATATCGCACCATAATTATATCAGATGTAACCATTGGGGGAAATTGGATGAAGGGTACATAGGACTTCTCTGTACTATCTCTTGCAACTTCCTATAAATCTACATTTTTTTTCAAAATAAAATGTTTCTTTAAAAAATACTATAATATTCCAATTTGCAGTGCCACAGAATTATTTCAGACTGATTGCCACATTCTCAACCCTTCAGAAAGTCTCCTATAAGAACTCAAAGTTCACTTGCTCACTAACTGCCTGGGAAGCTCTAGTTCCATCACATATGAGGGCTGTCCAGAAAAAATCCAGCCACTGTCAATATAACAAGAATAGTTGCATGGCTTGACACTTTCCAGACAGCCCTTGCACGCTTTCACTTTGCTCTTCTAATGTTTCTTAGTTTCAGGAGAATTTGGCAGCCACATCCTCATGGATTAGACCCTCAACCTCATTTAGAAGCATGGCTTCAGAAAGAAGGAAAACATTTCCCTTCTTCTAAAGTTGTAATGTTGGTGGAAAATAGTTACTGTTATGTTAAATTCTAATTATTATGTAAGAAGTAGGAAGCTGCAGCCCAGCATAGGAAGGAAATATGGTGTGGTAGAGATAACACTTGCTTGAGTGCTAGAGGCCTAAGTTAACTTTTTGAGTGACCTTGGCCAAGTCACTTTTCCTTAGTTGGCTCATATACAGAGGGTGCCAAAAAATGTATACACATTTTAAGAAAGGAAAAAAACTGTATTAAAATTGTAATACTCTATATACACCAATAACAAAAGATGAATACAGGTCACGTTTAACTTCTGCAATTACAAGAGGTGCTCAAAGTGGTTACCATCAGCATCCAGACACTTCTGATTATGGTGAACTACTGCTTGAGCAACACTGACCAAAGTGGCCACTTGTATCGCTGAGCATGCCATTTCAATTTCTTCCTGAAGTACTGACCATGTTGTGCATTTTCTATGGTACATCCCATTCGTTAGAAGTCAAGGGGTGTTAAGTCAGGAAAACGTGGAAGAAACTCAACATTCTAAATTTCAAATACCACTCCAAAATGCGCTTCCACCATTTTCTTTAACTGTCCTGCCTGTCGCATGGCGATGCTAGCATTCATTTGATTATCTTCACCTTTTGAGCAAACATCATACTACACATTGCTACTATAATTCAATTCAACTTCAAAAAGTAATACATAGATAGCATCTCTTAAAATTTGTATGCATTTTTTGGCACCCCTAGTATTAAATGTAGAGGTTTAACTAAGTAATTTCTGATGTCATCTGTCTGCTATATGTGATTATTGCTCTCAAAGCACTATCAGAGAAAGGAACTAAATTTCTGAGAAAAAAAAACAAACAAAAAACTTATTACCTTGAAACTTTGAAAGGCAAAGACCAGTTGTAGAATGTACTCCACATTTAATCACCACTCCCTGTCACCATTATTTTAAGGAAATTTATGACAGCCAGTTTGAACAAGTCCCAAATAAAAGGGAAACTTTTCAGGAAGTATTGTGGAAAGAAAGTGACAAGCCTTTCCAAGGCACTGTGCCAACTATATCTCCAGTTTAAATGATGCTTAGCTCAAGTCAAAATGTTCTTTGGGAGAAAAATGTTCTGTTATTTGGACTCATCTTCCCTATTCATTTGATTCATTCATATATTCACTCTGGTGACAACTCTGGGCAACTCAGAGAAGGGTTGTACTGCCACTGGCAACAGTTAAAGACGTTTCCTGTCCTGCATCCTTTGGGGCCACTCCTGCTGCTACAGTGAAAAGAACTGAAAAGAATATTTTTTTTCAATCAAGGAAGGAAGCAAAAGCTCCTAGGCCTGTGAATGAGCTAAGGACATTTCTCCATAGAAATCAGTGAAAGACAATAAAGGGTCATTTGTCCCTAAGGGACATTTTGGAATTAAAAAACAGAATCTCCAGCAACCTACTTGGCAACTTTATTTTTTAAATTTACTGATCAGTTTATCTAGTTTCATATAGTCTAAACTAATTTATAGTAGAATATGAGAACTGGAAGAATATTTAGAGATTACCTACACCAACCCCTCATTTGACAGGTCAGTAAATTGAAGCCCAGAAACATTTAATTAAATGTGCCCAACAAGCTAGTAAAAGCCACACTTGGCCTAGAACTCCACCTTTTGAGTACCAGCTCAGTCCTCTCCCTGCTCTTTGACAGAACAACCCTCCTCCCTTTTAGTTTGGAAAAAATATATATATTCTAAAATATATATTCTACAGAGTTTGAGAATTAAAGGCCAAGCTCCACCAAAGATACTAACGATACTAACTGCACACAGAAACCTAAATTTTCACAATTAAATTACTCAGAAATATTTATTTGGTGACCCCAATCCTTGTAAAGCTGTTTACTGCAATTCTTCATGTATAATTCTGTCTGAATGAACTCAGAACATTGTTTAGCCCACTGTGAATGGGCAACCTTATGCGGCATATTTATATAGCTTACATCATGCCAGTAACTAGCTAAGCACGCTACACTGACTATCACATTTTAGCATCACAACTTCATTGGTTAAGTCATAGTATCCCTATTTTTTCCGATGAGGAAATTAAGACTTAAGAAATTAGTGAATTGTCTCAAGGCCATACATCTAATCCAGGTCAATGGGGTTCAGCATCCAAGGCTTAACCAACGTGCTTTCCAGCTACAGATGGCTTAATCACTTAGCTATTCTTTCAGAACTTCACCCCAATTTTTTCTGTACCAATATACACATAGAAAATTCTCAGTCTAAGAGTCAGCTTAAGGAGCAAGCAGACTTTAGGTGAAAGTGTGCTACAACCAATAACTGCAACTGTGGGCATGACCTTGTGAGGAAACCCATCAGGAGAAATGTCATGAGATCGAATTTTCCTAGACATTTACCCAGCTTTTGGCTCTGGGCTGACATGAATTATGAACCAAACTACATGCACTCAGGAGGGACTCGGTCCTTTGGTACCTTCTCCGCTGTAAGAATTGGGCTGGGCAGGCATGGTCTACCTCCCAAGGAAGTCAGCAGTCCTAGTTTGTCTTCTACATCCCTGCCCTCATTATTTTTAATTTCTGTTTGTAAGCATCTAAAATCATGACCTGGTTGGGATGTGGGCCAAGCAAAGCATCCCTCTCCCACCTCACCATAGACTCCTTTTCCTGGTTCTTTAGCTCTCAATTTCACCTTTGTCCTAGTCCAAAACCTTGATCACTTTCTTGATCAATTTTCCCTGGCTCCTTACCTTGAGCAATGGACTGTCTCCCGCCTCCCCCCCCACCCCCTCCCCCCAAGGATAATTACTCCGAAACTTGTAACTCGTGTCTCCAGCTGCTGATTACAATCACTGCAGGCAAGCACCCCTTCCAGACCTTTCTGGACCTGGACAGGTGATAACACCTGAATGACCAGCTAGGCCAGAAGTCAATAGGCTGCAGGCTCAATGGACTTTACATCACAATGACAAGGGCTTTGAGGCCTATTTCTTGGTTCAATGCTTTCTAAACTATTAATTGAATTAATTTCTCCTCCTCTAGGGACCATCAGGATACAACTGATACCCCAACAAGGCTTCCAGTCCATCTCGACCAAAGAAGTCAACATGGCTGATCTCGAGACCCCTTTCCCCTTTTAGATCAGATAGGGTGAGAGCTCCGTGAATCCCCTATAGGTAGGGACAACAACCATCCTCAGCAGGAAGCAGATACAGAAGATGAGACCTTCAGTCCCTTAGCTTCCCATGGAGATTTGTGGGGATCACATCTCTCAAAGAGAATGTGAGGAAGGTAGATAGAATAGGGGAAATCTTGGGATCCCTCCCATGAGACTCACCCTGCTGGAATAGTCACCGCCTTGATACCACCCTTTCCCTAGTAATCCCTGCCCCAGGGTAGGCAGCCACAGGAGGAAGTTCCAGGCAAATACGAAGAAGTTAGAGGACACAAGAAGCCCAACAGTTCCTAACGCCTTAGCAGTGAGAGTTACAATGACCTTCATCTCACCGGGGCCTCATTATACCATCATTGCAATAACATACATATGCCTGGAAGTTCATTAATACCATTACAACAGAGTGAACTCTGGGAAAGAACTTGCGCAGTTAGAAGGGGGTTATGTAATAGGCCCCATGTCAATCAAATTTGTCAATCAAGAGGCCCCACACCCAGAGGTGTATTCCCTGAAGACATGGAAGAAAATAAAAGCCCCAAAGCCTCATTAAACAGAGCTCTTGAGCCATTTTCCTGCTTGAGCCCCCTCCTACCTCTTTGGAGTGTACTTTCTCTTCAATAAACTGCCTCTTTGTTTCATTTCTATACTTTGGTGTGTGTCTCGTTCAATTCTTTGCTCGAGATACCAAGAACCTGGACATCGTGTCAACAAGGACACCCCATTTTCCAGTAACAGTTGTATTGCAACCAGCAATGAATAAGAGGAATATAAATACCTTTATTGATCCACCATATATAAAAAGCAAACTAGTGCAATGAGCAAACCATTTATCAGCTGTGTGCCTTGGGTGATTTACCTGTCTACAATTCTTCATTTATAAAATCAAGTTAATAATTATACCTCCCTCATAGATCTTGTTATGAGCATTAAAGGAGCTACTACTTGTCAAGCACTCAGAAAAATACTTAGTGAATGCTACATTACGTATTCTTACTGTGGTGATGGTAGAAGTGGTTATTACTATCAGAATAATCACAACACAGGAGTGACCTCACTTACATACCTGATCATGGTATTGAAGACCTGTCAAAAAGAACAGTTCTGTATTAGCTATTCTAAACCAAAATCATTACATTTAGTTGCAATGTCCAAAACTAAACTGGTCCATATCAATTCTGGACATGCCTATATCTAGTAGTTAATTCACCCTGAGGGCTTCCTCAGAGACTCCATAAAATAAGATCCAATGAAACATTGCAAGGTTTCCCATGTTTGTGAAAGTCATCAGGATCATCCTCTGAAAATTTTCATGTCAATGACTATTATTCGTGATGTACAAGGTGAAACTTCACACAGTAAAGCTTGAACACACGCTAAAGCTGACCCAAAAGCCTTTCAAGGAAAATCTGGATTTGCCTGTAAGTACCCCCATAGTCTATCTCAGTGCTGAGATGAGATAATCTTTCTTCCCAGCAAGAGTCTAGATTAGGATCTCTTTCATGCCTCCCCAGGGATTAACAACTTCCCACATGCTTAACAAGAGGCCCACTTGTACAATAGTGAAGCATATGCTCATTAAAGCCTGAGAGATCTGCGTGTGAAGCTTGCCACTGAGCCATTGAATGACCTTCTGTGAGTGATCTAACCTCAGTAAACTGCCCTTTTCCTCATCTGCAAAATAAGAATAATAATGGTACCTCCCTCACTGGGTTGCTGGAAAAACTAAAGATGATAATGTATATGAAGTGTGTGGTATTCAATAATAACAACAAATAACCATTTTTCTTAGTTTAAGGAAATGCTCTCAAGCAGCAACAGAACAAGAGCTTCTCTACTGCCCACCTCCTTACCAAAGCCTGGATGAGACAAGTGATGCTTACAGACAACTGTCCTCTAATCTGGTCCTCTAAAACACACAGAAGCACTAGATAACAATATACCTGCTTTTCATTAACTTACCTCCTTAAAACATTATAATAGCATGATAGGGAGGATAAGTAAATCATGGTTTGTTAACTGTAGATATACTGTTTTCAGCTAGAATCCCATTTAAATCAAAATAGCTTGTAAAGTTACCTTAATGGTGATATTTGAAGTTACATTAAATTTGCAAAATTGCTATGAAGTGCTCAAATTAAAAAAAAAAAAGGCATGGATTCTAGAATCAGACAAGGTCCAAGTCTTAGTTATAGGTTTACCCCTTAGTAGCTATATGGTCTTGAGGAAGTTACATAAATTCTTGGAGGATGAATTTCCTTATCACCAAGTAGGTATACATGATAACTTTAAAAGGTAGTTGTAATCATTAAATGTTTATGGGGATTAAATAAAATAAGGCATACCAAGTCCCTCCTATAGTATCTGACACATAATAGCACCCAGTAAATGTTAACCCCCTTCCCACCCATTTTTATATTACAGTAACCCCCTCCTTATCTGCAGTTACACTTTCCATGGTTTCAGTTACCCGTGGTCAACAGTGGTTCAAAAATATTAAACGAAAAATTCTGGCAATAATTCATACGTTTTAAATTGTGTGCTGTTCTGAGTAGTGTGATGAAATCTCATGTTGTCCTGCTCCGTCCTGCCCAGAACATAAATCATCCCTTTGTCCAGCGTGTCTACGCTGTATACATCTCCTGCCTATTAGTCCCTAAGTAGCCTTCTCGCTTATTTGTTTGACTGCTGTGGTACGGCAGTATTTGTATTCAAGTAACCTTCGTAATAGCTTAATGCTACACTGCAGTGCCTACATTATTCACATCACTTGATCTCATAAGGTAGGCATTGTATCATCTCACATCATTACCAGCAGGGCGGACACAGTACTATGTTTTGAGAAAGAGAGAGAGAACATTCACATAACTTTTATTACAGTACATTTTTATACCTGTTCTATTTTATTATGTTATTGTTGTTACTCTCTTACATAACTAATATATAAATTACACTTTAGCATAGGTAAGTATGTATAAGAGAAAACATAGATACAACAGCTGTCCGGAAAAATTGTAGCCATAAATGTCTCTATGTTTCATATTACATGGCTGGATACTTTCCGGACAGCCCTCATATATAGGATTCAATACACTCCACAGTTTCAAGCATCCGCTGGGGATCCCGGAACAGATTGTCCTGCAAATAAGGGAAGACTACTATATTACATCGCTCAATAATTTGAATGAGAGCATTATCTTCAATTATTCTTACTGTCCCTTATCTAGAGCCTCAAGTAAAAATTTTCTTTTAAAATACAATCCTAGTAAAATCTTTACTTCTCTTTAGCATGCTTTTCCTTTCCTGATAAGAACCAATGTATCTCTCTCTTTATCTTGGCTGCCAGGAAGCTCAGAGGCAAATTAAATTCACCTCCAATAATACTATTGGTCCTAGTAGTTCTGCATATTGTATGTTCTCCCTGGTTTTGATGTCTTTTTTTACACACATTTAATTATTACAGACACCCAAATCTTTTGCAGACTGTGAGAAACTATTACTAACCAACTAATTCATTCAGTCAAGAGGAAAATACGGATTTAAGTATTGTGAAAAGAGCACCAGACTTGAGATGCTCAAGCTCTAATTATTTCTCATTATCATCCCCTCTCCCTGAGCAATTCACATAACCTTTCAGATCAGTTTCTCATGGCAAGGAGGAACAATAATCTCAAAACATGTCTCAGAGTCGTTTAGATATACGAGAGTGCTTTATAACCTGTCAAGTGCTATTTAAGGTCAGGTATTATTATTTTTATACAGAGAAGAGGTGAATGCTCATGCAAGTGAACACATGCACATATGCAGACTATGGTGCAGCACTGAGGACCCCTACAGGCAAACATAAAAGATATGTCGTGATGGGGCCCCAAAGCAGCGACCATGCTAGGACCCACTGAAAATAGCAGGACTCCCTAAAAATAAAAAACAAAATGTAAACAGTTTAAAAAGGCATCATGATGGAAATGAATGTAAATACCCCTCAAGGGTCAACCCAATTCAGTAAACACCTTAAACCAATTTTGTGTTTGGCCACCAATCTAAACTGATTTGCTTAGAGAAGATTGCAAATGAAACCAGGATTCACTCCTCATAAGCCTGCGAGCTGCACCCTTCACTCTGACCAGTCCCATCCCAGAAACACATTGTGGTCACAAGGGGCCTTATAATGTGGGAAAGCAGCATCCCTCCTTGATCCCCTACCAACGACAGCATATAACTTACATCAACTGGTACGTCCCAAAGTACTCATAGATGATTAATGTAATTCAGAAAGGGGAATTTTTAAAAAGCTAAATTTGGGCTAGAACTAAACAGCTCTTAAAAATAGCGAGGGTAGGTGTTTCTCCATTTTTAGAATAATTTGCCAGCTTTATTCCAGGAGTTCAAATGTTCTCTCAGTATCTCTAAGTCTTTAAGTCCAAAAACCTAACCCCCTCATTAATAACTTAGTACAGCAGCTAGCCGTTCATGGAAGCATAAAAGAAGGAAATAGCCGCAGGATGGTATGTTGAAAAGATGATGAGGTAGAAGGTAGAGCTGAAAGTCACAAGTTCAAGTCCTAACTCCACTCCTTGCTAATGTGTGAATGTGATGAAGTCACTTAACAATAATGAATATGATTATACACTGAGCCTTATTATTTGCTAGAGCTATTTGAAGGCCTCATAATTCACTGAACCCTCACAGCAGCCCAAAAAGATAGACACCTTTCTCACAAAATTTTATAGATTATAAGAACTGAGACTTAGAACAGTCATGAGACTTGCCCACCATCAAAAAGCTGATAAGGCATACTGAGATCTGAACTCAAACTATGATCTCAAGCCTGTGGTTTTAAGCACTGTGTAATATTGGTAAAACTTGCTTTTCTTCATCTGTAAAATAAGGGAATAATAAAACAGGCATTAGATTTCTCACAAGGTTGTAAGGGTCAAACATAATCATGGAAGTGGCAGTCCTTCATTAAGTCTAAATTAAAGTCACAAATGTGACATGTTCCTACTCAAGTCAGTATGCATTTCCTAATACCAACTACTGCTAGGGAAGGGTAGCAATGCAATATACCAAAAAGAAGCTACTTCTATATATTCTGAACTCAGAAAATAAACAACGAAAAGGATGTTTTAAAGACATCTGTGAAACTGAGTGACTGCTGTAATAAGAGCAATGATGGCCAGGCTGATGAGCAATGAGAAAAGCCCGTTCAGAATCTGCCCACGCCCTTCAAAAGACACAACTGTCACCTAAACTGCTAGAATTTCAAATACTGTAAAAGCTATTATGCTGCTATGCGCATCCATTTCCAAAGCAACCCACATTCACAGGAGTTTTCTATAGGATTCAGATTACTTTGTTTTAGTGGAAAACAATTACTCATAGCTGTAATTTCCTAATTTTGAATACACCAAGCTTTGAAGAAATGAATCATGGAATCCTCCAGAACATGAATGCACCCCATCAAATTCTCCTCATTTTCAACCTAGCCACTCCAGTCCTACAGCTTCATGGTACAGCACAAAGAGAGCCAGACCAGGAGACCAAAGACCATGTCCTAAGCCTCACTTTTCCAATACAGGATATGTGACTTCAGGAAGTTGTTAGCCTGTGGGAACCTCTAAAACAGAAATAATGCTTGCTCTAATTGCATCAAGTGGGGGGCAGGGGGTGGGGGTTGTGTAGTAGTGGCTAGGCTTTGGCGCTCTGAACACCACAGCCCGGGTTTGATTCCTAGCCAGAGAACTACCCCCGCCCCGCCAAAAAAATGTAATTTCATCAAGGGCTATGGAACAGTTGGATACGGTGCATAAAAACTTCTATAAGTTACATAACGCAACACAAAAATAAAATATTTTGTAACCTAATCAACTCAACTTAGTCAACTCTGAATGCCCTTTGAACCGTGCACAAAGGAACCAGGGTCAACTTTCAATGCCATCCAAAATAACTTCGATGGAAAAATGTAACTTGGAGCAACGGAGGGAAAAGCAATATGTGAAAGTGCTATAAAAAATACATTTCACTACAATCAATAAGGCCCTCCTGGGATCTTTTCCGATTTCTTTTTAGAGAAAATACACACTTCTTGGTCACAGACTTCAAAAGTACAGCGAACAAAAACACACTGATGTATGTAGTACAAAAGTTTCAAAGTTCCTCTGGCCAAACAAAATCTCCCTTTGCATAAGAAATTTCTCTTCTTGCCCTAGCTATGACAAAATAAGACAACAAACCAAAACCACAGAATCATCATGGTGAGATACCATTGCACACTCTGGTGATACATGTAAAGTCATCCGGAAAGAAATCACTGAGTAAGCAGAAGCAGGGCTGAGGTTTTGTAACCTCTTGACCCTGCCATTCGATCCTTCTCTTCCTTACATCACATGAGTCACAGATAGTAAAGGCATGTACATGATTTAAAGTGAAAGCTATTAAAACATTCACTCAAAAGGGTTTGCCCTTCCACCCTTTCTATACTCTAAATTGTAGAACTGATATCCTCAGGGGAAGATCTTGGTTGCCAGTAAAATGTTACATCAAAATAAACAGTCATGGAGCTACTAAAAAAGGTAGGAATGCATCTTTCCTGCCAACACCAGAAGCATTTGCTGAGACTCATTAGTGGCGGAAAAACAAATCCTTTGTTCAACACACTAATATAGTATAGTAAAAAGAATATTTGCAGAAAAAAGGTAAAAACATGTAAGCTGAATGTGCAGATGATTCAGTAGATAAAACAGGATGAATATAAAATAATATTGAATTCCAACTATTATTTTATACACACACACACACACACACACACACACACACACATATATATCTACAGGATCTAGAGTACCAGGTCTGACAGTTAAGTTTGCAAACTTGCCACCATGCGCTTTTGTTGGGAGCACTGTACAAACTCAGTAAGGTTTTGTAACTTCGGTGTATCTGTGTCTCATAGCTGCGTCCGTGTTGATGTGTGGTGGGGTCTTGCTGAGTAGCATTCATTATTGTTGTTACGTGTTTTGTGTGCCATCGTGAGAATGTCAGAGCTTGAATTAGAGCAAAGAACAAATAAATTTCTTGTTAAATTTGGCAAGAGTGGGAGTAAAATCAGGGACATGTTAGTCCAAGTTTATGGGGATAATGCTATGAAGCAAACAGCAGTGTACAAATGGATTAAACAGTTTTCTGAGGGCAGAGAAAGTGTCACTGATAAACAGAGGTCAGGGTGGCCAGTAATAAGTAGAACTGATGAAACCATTGAAAAATTCATTAAATTGTGTGTCAAAATCGTTATCTAACTGTGACAGGCATAGCAGACCAAGTAAACATCGATAGAGAAATAGGATAATACTCAATGAAAATCTTGGCATGAGAAAGGTGTGTGCAAAAATGGTCTCGAAGGAGCTCACCAATGAACAAAAGCAAAGGAGAGTCAAAGTTGGCCAAGACCTTTCACCGAGGTGAGACGATGTTTTGGGCTGTGTTATCACTGGTGACGAAACATGGGTGTACCAATACAACCCTGAAACAAAGCATCTAAGTGCACAATAGAAGACAGCCAATTCTCCATGGCCAAAAATTTTCTGTCAGTCCAAATCAAAATTCACAACGATGTTGCTAACCTCTTTTGATATCAGAGGGACTGTTCATTACGAATTTGTACCAACTGAACAGTCAACTAAGTTTACTATTTGAAAAGTGCTGAAAAGGATACATGTAAAAAGATGAAAACAAACTGAACTTTTCACCAACAACTCATGGCTCTTTCATCACAACCATGTACCAGCTCCCATGGCACTTTCTGAGAGAGAGTTTTAGCCAGTGCACAAATAATTGTATTGGAACACCCTCCCTACTCATCCGATCTTGCCCCCATTGACACTTTTTCTTTACCCAAAAATCAAGGAAATATTGAAAGACAGACATTTTGATGACATTCAGGATATCAAGTGTCATATGATGACAGCTTTAATGGCCATTCCAGAAAAAAAGTTCCAACATTGCTTTGAAGGATGGACTAGGTGCTGGCATTGGTGCGTAACTTCCCAAGGAGAGCACTTCCGAGGTGACTGTAGTGATATTCATTGATGAGGTATGTAGCACTTTTTCTAGGATGAGTCTGAGAACTTAATTGTCAGACCTCGTATAGCACAGGGAATGCATTCAATATTATGATAGCTATGTAAGGTATCAGATGGGTAATAGACCTATTAAGGTTACTGCTATGTGAGGTCTGTAAATGTCTAACTGTCATGTTCTTTTGTAAACCTGCAATTAATTAAAAAGAAAATAGCATTGGGGAAAAAAAATAGAAGCTGGGAAACAAAAATGTTTTATTTACATTCACATTTAAAAAAATGATGCTTTAACTTACTATATTCCTTAGCATTCTATATGACTAATTATTAACCTAAAACTGATACTTTTCATTTTCTCAAATATTAGTCAAAGAAAATGGAATTATTTTTTAGATGGAATTTTTCTCAGCGAGGCCTTCCCGTACTCAGGTCATGTTAATGGTTTGTCTTATACAAGAGTGCTTATATAAGCTCACCACACTTCTTCCTGGCACAGAGCCTTCCTTGTTTTGTACTCTTCTGTTTACCTGCAGTGTTCTTCCCTTCAACCTTCACCAAGTTCTTTTTCTCATACTTCAGATCTCAACTCAAGTATGACTTCCTCAGAGAAGTCATTTCTAACCTCCCCAATTTGGTCAAATCCCACTATTATCAGATTTCATAGCACCATGAGCCACACTCCATCACAGCACTTAATATAGGTGCAATTTAACATTTATTTGCATGGGTATTTGATTATTAAGTGCCTCTCCCAATAGACTATGAACTCCCTAAGGGTAAAAAGTGTCTATAATTTTGCTTACCATCATACCCCAAGCATGTAGCACCATATTGGTACACCACAGACCTTCAGTAAATTTTCTGGATAAAGGGATGAATGGATGAATGAGGCTGATACTGATGTGATCCTGGAGATTATTGAGAGATTCTCCCTAGACCTCTCAGTACCAGCTAATTTTTCCATGACATCATTTGTTCTGAAGGAACAGATGGAAGGGCTAAGGACTTACTAGAGCAGGGAAGCTGAGTAACATTTTATAGTAAACTCTCTTGAAACCAAAATATATTCAAAATATGCAATCCAGATAACTGACCAAATTTCAAAACTTTAAAATTAAAAAAAGAACAAATGATTGATTTATTGATAAATTTATCAATTGACACATTAACAACAGGTTGTTATTTCACCCAGAAAAGAAAATTATCAGTCCACAGCAAAATCTAGCTACATTACCCATTTTATCTTGTCAATTTTAGCTACTTTATTTATAGTATGTTTTATGCACCTTCTCAAATAGTAAGTAATTACTTCTAAAATCAGCAATAAAAAGATTCACAATATGACTTCCAATTCCAAGTTAAGATTTCTAGAGTAAGCACCTAGGATTTCAAGGGAGAAGAGGAAAGACTTCTTTATTCATTTTGCTTAAGTTTTTTACCACTCTGTAGCGCAGTGTAGATAGCGATAATACAAGGTGAATTTGGCATCAAGCTGTGAAAAAGTCTGATCCAACCTTTTCTATAATCACTCTAGGGCAAGGGTTAAGAGCCTTTGCTGAGCATCGGAGAGACCCCAGTGTCCCAGCAATGACACTTATCAACCATGAACTATCAGGTGAGTCACCCACCTCTGTGAGCTTCAATATCTTCAAGACTGAAAAAGAAGAAAGATGAAGAAAACTAGGATTATATTTTTTAGGTACCTACAGAGCACCTAGTCCAGAGTTTGTGTTCAATAAATATTTACTATTATTATTAGTACTACTATTATTATCAGCAACATTTTATCAATGAAATTCAAGTCAGCTCATACACAGGTTCATTCTTACTATATTTCTCATAACCCTCCTTTGCAAGGAAAGAGGAAAAAAGAGAGATATAAACAGACCAATCTTGAAAATGTAAGGAACTACTCAGGCTTACCATCACTAATGACAAAGTTAAGAGATGTCAAATCTCACTTCCTGGAAGTAAAAACATATGATAATTTTTAACTCTACTGAGCAAATAATGAAACTGTA
This sequence comes from Lyroderma lyra, assembly GCA_004026885.1. NCBI lineage: Eukaryota > Metazoa > Chordata > Mammalia > Chiroptera > Megadermatidae > Lyroderma > Lyroderma lyra. Next base: position 44,333 of record PVJL010001148.1, on the reverse strand, counting down.
ATATTTCTCCTCCAATACCCATTAAAATGTGTGTCAGCACCTATCCCTTTCCATTAGGAAACAATATATTTCTCCCAAGAACCACTAGAAATCTTAAGTTTACATCTCAGTGGTTAGGACCAAGTCACCTGGCCACAAGGGAACTTGGGAAATCAAAGTTTTTAGCTGCCATATTATTGCCATGAATGAAACTGGGATTCTGAGGATAACGAAGAAGGGAACGAATATTAGGAAGTCTCCTATACTGGACTCTCATGGCAGGTTAAGTACAGAAAGAAAATGACCCCACTGTTTCCTGCTAAACAGGGAAGGGATATTTTAATAGAAGTACCTCAGTTTCCTTACCACCTGTGCTGGTCCATCCCTGGGTAAAGGGGCAGTGAAACCCCCCAGCTCCTCGTCATCCTTCTCGACCCCCTGACATCCACCTGCTTCTCTGAGGCCCAACTCAAGTGCTGCTTCCTCTGTGAGGCCTTCTCCTACTTCCCCGACCCAACTCAGGTCCTTTCCTTTATGCTGTCATACCACCTGGTGTGTAACTCCACTAGAGCAATTACCATAGTCTCTGAAATTTGTCTGATTTGAATCATTTTCCCCACTACACTGTTAGTTTTTTAATGAAATTTTCATCTCTGCAGCCCCAGTGCCTAGGACGAGGCCTGAGAAGAAGTACTCCATGCATATTTCATGGACTGGATCAAAATGGATTGAACTGAAGAAGTGAATTGAATTGACCTGCCCTGCACTGCACTGAGAACTCGAGGATCTGGCTGCATCTCGTTTCCTCCCCTGTGTGATGGCCAACAGTGTGCCTGCCCTGGTACCATGAAGGATGACGACAAGCTTATCAGCTTCTGGTTCGTATAAACAGATCCTGCCTCAGTGACATCACACATCATTTTGGCTTTCTGGCCCAAAAAAGGAAAATCAAAAAACAGTTATATTTACTTATTTGCCCTCAAGGGAGCCATGGAGAAAGAGGTGAAAGGGACAGTGGACCAAACAAAAGGCTGAGAAAACATTAATTCCATTTAAGAATCGGACAAAATAGTGAAAGTGACAAAAAAAAAAAAAAAAAAAAAAAAAAAAAAAAAAAAAAAAAAAAAAAAAAAAAAAAAAAAAAAAAAAAAAAAAAAAAAAAAAAAAAAAAAAAAAAAAAAAAAAAAAAAAAAAAAAAAAAAAAAAAAAAAAAAAAAAAAAAAAAAAAAAAAAAAAAAAAAAAAAAAAAAAAAAAAAAAACAAATAAAAACCTACCACATACTGAAAAAGTTGCATGAAGGCCTAAAAGCCAAACTGTAATTGTGAATGTACTGTCATTTGGCACAGAGTTCAGGATTTTAAGGAAGCAAGCCACTCCTTTACGAACCCTAAACAGAAATGTCACAAGCAGCTTTTGGTTAAATTATGATTGTCACAGTATATAGGAATGAACTAACATATGGTGTTTTTAAAATAAACTACTAACCACATCCAGTGGTTTCAATTAAAGAATGGTTCATTGCTTGTAAAAATTCCTCTAGACCCAGCTGTCTTCCAAAAAAAGTCTGTTGCCTCACTCTGAATTTCAATGTCATCAGGCAGATTTCTAAGGAACCCATCTTGGATTTGGTGTGGACACTCAGGGTAGCCACTGTAGAAAGGAAGTACCTTCCTCTAGCTTTGTCCTGTGGCTGAACAAATCCTCGGAGTATTCCCCAATAGAAAGTATATATTGAATTGGAGAGTTATACTAAAGGACCTGCTAGAAGACTAGAGAATATCTGAAATGATTTTTTAGAATGCTAGGGTTATTTACACTCTGGTGTTTTGGCATAGAAAAAAAAAAGCAGAAAACAAAAACCCTCAACCCCACAGGTGTTAAGAAAAGGATGAGAGGGCTAATACAGCTGTAAGACAGAGCCCAAGATCCTTAAAAGAAGAAGACCCTGCAGAGATGACTCTAAAACCAATACAAAAGATAAAGTAAACATAAGAATGAAAGGAAACTAGAGAATCGCAGTAATCATTTCATAATCATGGTGAAAAAACAACCCCTAGGGAATTAAAGAAAGACAGGTGGAAGCCACCTGAAACCGGTCTGAGGAGCACATGTAGAGGCCTGGTCCTGATAAGTAACAGGGCTCAAATTTGAGGAGTGACATGTTAGCCTCTGTCACTCTGTCAGTAATCGTTCTGTCCTTCTTTGGTCTTACTGTCTTTCTTGATAGTCAGGGTCCCTCAACTTCCTCTCTTTCTCAGAATTTGTCATCACCTCTCTTTGTACCTTCAGTGTCATCTGAGCACTTTCTCCTTCTATCTCCAGGGCTGGCCAAAACATAGAGCTCAATGACATTTTTTACACTCAATTGCTATTTAAAAATAAATACATTCCTAGCTTGGGTTTTCTTATACATTGCCCTTGATTGGTTTCTTTTTCATCTAAACTAGTATGAGCTTTCTATTAAAATAAAAGTTCCCCACTTCCACTCTCAAAGACAGTACATTCCCCACACCTGCCAACCAAGAAAAACATCTCTGCCACTTCTGTTTGTCTACAAAAATATGCAAAGAAGATCCTCATACCTGCCCCATTTATATTCACCAGTTAGAGCTTTATACAAATATCACAAAGAATCATAAACAATCAAATCAAATAATCAAATTAATGAGAATGAAGCACAGACATTACCAGTCATTTTTTTTTGGTGGGGGGGAATATCTATAAACCTTCCAACTTTGCTTTTGGCATGCAAATAATAGCTCAGAAAAGTTTCCTCAAGATAAACATTTCACACATACTTTTATAGACTCTGATTAGCATTTTATCTAAATGAAGTAGCCAGTGGAGTACCAGTATGTTTAGCTCAGAGTCTGTATTTAAGAATCGGAGGAACAAGGGAGAATATTAGCTATTTGTGGGTGTGGACATCAATAAAAAAATCATCCAAAAATCTTCCCGAAATTTGTTGCTTGTTTTTTTGTTTTTGTTTGTTTGGAGCATTCAGCATTTTCACAAGTAGCAAAGTACAGTTACACCAAGAAATGACTTAAGATTTTATAGTTGCTCATGTAAGTGTTCTGAATACTGGGTGAATCTGCAGTGAACTTGTACTTATAGAAATTGCTATTCCCATGCCTCAGTAACAGAAGTCACCCTCTATTTTCTGCTGAAACAACATCAGTTTTGAACCAACACAGCTATACAGTCCACATGTTTATTGTAAATTTGCATTCAGAAGTCACATTTTCCATCACACCTAAATTATTCCTTCCCAAAGCATGATAAATAAAGCAGAATCAAGTAAATAGAATTGATTTCTCTTGTGACCTTTATGATAAAACGTTGGTAACTGACAAAAGGGTAATTTTAATACACATCACTGGATCACAATAACACCACTACCAGAGGTGGCTTCCAAGGGTACCGAGGCCATCCTGTGTTTTTAAAAAATGGAATGCTGTTTAATTGGGAAACATCAAAACAACAACAACAACAAAACAACAACAACAACAACAACAAGAATTCAATAATGTTGTTGTTTCAGAATCATTAAATCCTAATTCTGAGAAGAATGTACAAAGGTCACCTAAGCTCATCTCTGCAGCAACATGGATTAATCTATTTAACGATAATACACAGGTATAAACAATTCTTTGGGGGAGGGTAATAACTTTTTTTTAATTAGTTGAAATTCAATATTAGTTTATAATAGTTGCAGGTGTACAGTGTAGTAGTTAGACATTTATATAATTTACAAAGTGATTCCTCGTCAGTCTAGTATCATACATAGTTATTACAATATTATCAACCATATTCTCTATGCTTTATTTTATGCTACTATGACTACCAATTTGTATTTCTTAATTCCTTTACTTTTTTCACCCAGCCCCTCCCCCAGCCTCCCCACCTATATGATAACTTTTTGTTCTTTAGATTCCATATATAAATGAGGTCATATAATATTTGTCTTTCTTTGTCTGACTTAATTCACTTAGCATAATAACCTCTGGGTTATTATGTTGTTGCCAACGTTAAGATTTTTTTCTTTTTCTTTTTTTTCTAGCTGAGCATAAACAATTCTTAAATTCTCTATGTAAGACACTCCACAAATCTCACTATCATAAGTAGCCTATATTATATACAATCTTCACTCACTACAGTGGAATACTAACCCTATAAAAAGTCATAAGCAGAGGCAGGATTTTTCCAACTCTACTATATGGTTCTTTAGAAAAATGCCATCTTAAATACTATTTTACACTCTTACATTGACCTGCATATTTTCACACATTTTAATACCTTCCCACTAGAAAAGTGTTACATACAGGGTAACACCTTTATTTCTGTTTTGAAAACATGGACAATTTCTATTTATTTATGTACTAACCAATCGTTGCAAAACAAAGTTGTAGAACTGTATAGCATGAGAAATAAAATTATTTTTCCTGGCCTTCTCTCTTTTCATCTCACGAGTATTCAACTCACCTTATCCAACACACAACTTGGATGATTTCTATTTTAATCACATTTAAATAAGATTTAATTTGAGGAGTAGCATTTTTTTTTAACTAAGGTAGTTGCTAATGCTGAATAATTACATTACCTTTCCTTTTCAGTTTTTATTTTCTCAGATAGACCAGACTATTTTAACCTAATTGGTAATTTCTGGACATTTTATCTATCTATCCTTTCAAAGGATATGCTATCTCAGAACATGAGTCAAAATAAGTACGAGATATTGTTCTTGTCCTTGAGGCTCTACCAATACTATGGGAGAGAGGACACAAATCTGAAAAAAGAGGTAAGTCAATACTTAATGCATTATAGGTCTAAGTACCAGACTACGTAATGTAGATAATACTTGCCACAGGAGTTCAAAAACTTGGAACGTCATTACGAGTTGGTATAAATGCACTTTTTAAGGCCTTATTGAAACAGGGTAAACCTGTAACTTTCATTAAACTACTTAAAATATTGAAAATAGTACAGGAAACTCCATTACATCATCAAGTTACTCTTAAATGTCTAAGGACCCTTGGTTAGGAAACTGCTTTAAGTAATAAAGAGTATTAGGTTTGTTTTGTTTTGTTTTTATTGTTTGTTTGTCTAATTAAGGAGAGACTAAATGGAAGTGATATTTTAAATGTCTGGCAGCCTTGTCTGAAATATCACCCTTCTATTTCAAGGATTGTGTAAGTAACCAGGATAATGGGGACTCCATGTTCACAATAACTCTATTGATATGTGATAAAAGTCAAGTAAAAAAAAAAGTCAAGTAAAACTCCCTGTCCATAGGAAAAATATTAAAAGAACACAACATTCCATATGGTGGTCATGGAAGAATTCCAGAGAATTTATTTTTAGAGTTATACCTATGGTTTCTCATGGCCCCTCATCCGAACTACTTTTGCTTTACGGTTCAAACTAACAAAGCCCTGAGTCTAAATCCCCTGTATTAAGAACCCATATAATCCTTTAGGAATAATTTCCTTTGAAGAGAAATCTCCTAAACAGAATACCATTTCAAGAAGATCCCTACCAGTATCCTTTATTCTTTCAGTGCATTCCAACCACACACATACTCACAAATACACTCACTGCTCAAACTTCTTGCCTTACAAACTTGACCCCAAACCACTGGATATGTCCTGCCTTCTGCCTGGTTGGTAATACCTGTGGCAGACAGTCATTTACACCCCACTCACTCCAGTAAAGTATATTTCACATATTAAATTCTACATGCTGCTCTGGTTTTCCCCCCTTTTCCACCTCAAGTCACAATCTCTTTTTAGCCCTGAGTACCCCAGCACCTGGAGCACAGTAGAACACTCTGAGGCCTCCAGCACTCATGAGTCACTATAAATAGCAGCAACATCAACTCTCCCATGACACACATAAACATACTATTCATAACAGCTCATGGAATGATAAAATGGAATCACTATTGTAATAGAATAGTCAGAGACAACAAGTGACACCCTTCCATAGCGTAAGAACTGCCACTTGGAGGGCACTTCTAGGTGACTTTAAGAGAACTTCATTTCAGAAATCCAAGGCTCCCTAAGAGATTTATATAATTTATTGGTTAAAGAGGACAGAAGCACCATGACAAAGTCCTCCTGTATTCATCAGTGTCACAGAGGAATAAATAGCAATTATTCGTACCACACAAGACACAACATTATTGAGCCAAGCAAAAACACAACTACACCAAACATTTTTCCTTTCTGCACAGCACTGCCTTCTACTTGCTGACTTGTCCCACACAACAGCCCTTCTTAACCAGATTAATTCCACTTCCTTTGAGAAACACAAAGGAAGAGCCAGAAAGAGATCCTTCTCATGCAAGAAGAAATGGTCCATTTGCTTGCAGGGTCCCAGAACTGTGAATTCCAACTGTTGACTAAATTCAAGGACACATTTGGTAAGCAGGGTCACTTGCCAAAGCCAGTGTTCTACACAAAAGAGCACATAATAGGGAAGTATTGCTTCCTTGGTCCTTTCACTTCACGACCAGCATCTAGGCTGATACCTACTGGCAAGTTAAGAGGCCGTATTTGGGTTAGTTCTTCCAAAGATGCCATTGGAAGTAAGGAGCTAAGATGACAGTAAAGCAAAGGAATAGCTAGTGGCAATTTATAGTAGAAAAGTCCAGAAGAGCTTAAAGAATAGTGATAAGGATTCACAGGAAATTATTTCTACAAAGATTTAGTGTGAAGTTTTTGGTATTATCGTGTACAATGTATGTGAAAAGATGAATGAACTTGAAGAATGTGGTCAGAGTAACTCAAAATACTTACTAACCATTATTGCTAACCAGATGCACTGCTCATTTAATTCTCAGAACACACGGTGAATTGAATTCTATGCATTATCCCTTTTTCACAGATGAGGAAACTGAAGGACAGAGAGGTTAAGCATCTGGCCAAGGTCACACTGCTGTATGAGCTGGAATTCAAACTCAATTTGGCTAGAATACGTGCTCCTAACTACTATGATATTGCACCTTTCTAGTTAAATTACACCACAAGTGCCCCAACTGAAAAGGCAAAATTTAAGTTTTCAGTTATTTAAAATAAAAAGCCTTTGTTTCAGTGCTAAAGATAGAGTACTTCTTCCTACTTATATAAGATGAAAGACGGAAGAAAATGAAGGAGACAGTACAGTTCTTTTGTTTGCGTTTTGTTTTGTTTCTAAACAGGGAAAGAATCCACCTCATTTCATACACATTCCAAAGATCCCCCTCTCTCCTGCATATTCATTTTAGCGATATGCAAATGGCATATAGAAAATTAAATCTTACTTTATGATATTGGAATTAAGAGTTAACGAAAAACATGTGAAAATCAGGAAAAAGTAGAAATGCACCAAGCAGAATGAGGTCAGGTGGGAGGAGGGCACAAGTATGTGCACTGAGGAAAGGGGAAGTCACATGACAGAACCCCAGGCAATCTTGGCTCTTATGAAAAGCTACTCTGCCCATTTACCCGGAAGCTTTAAACAAAAGCAGCCACCATTTCTATTTCAGTGTCCTCAATATAACAGGATCACCCACTGGTGTCCATTATTTCAGGCTCACAGAACAATGTTCACTAGCATAGATCCATCAGTCCTGGTACATAGCCACAGACAAGGAGCTAAAAAAGAATACCACAAGACTGAATGAATGTGTGTACATCGCAAGATGATTCTACCACAGGCAAGGCATACGTGTGCAAGGCAGTTAGCACCTCCAGGCACGGATGCATGTTCAAGCTTGTCAAGAAATAACATTACACCTCAGACCAAAATCCTGAACTGGGTGTTCTATTTGTAGCTCTATTTCCTAACATTTTACACACCTTCAGAGTCTCTGCAATCACAAAGTGGCCTGAGATTCCCCCATAAATATCAAGAACACTAACAAAATGTGAAGGTCAGAGGTCAAAACCACCTACGGTAGGAAGTTGTATTGAGTTGTCAGAGCCAATCTCATCAAGGACTACCTCGCCCTCCCCCCGCCCCCCGCCCCACACCACATTCTGGGCAACCCTCAGAGGACGGCAGCTGCTACCTTAGAGGAAAAAAAGTACACCGTGGAGGAGGCAAAAAGATTATTTTTAAGAAAAGGCACAATCTAACTTTTCTCTCCACCACCCACTCCACACCACCTCCTCCTTCCCTTGTCTTTCCTCCTGCTCGCGCCTCCATTTCACATTTCTTCCCCAGGCTCCCTCCCAGAGGAGGTGGGGAAGAAAATACACGTGTCCTTCTGAGTGTCCCAAGCTGGGACACCAGTTCGACACTACACGGAAGAAGAGCATCTGTGCAAGGACTTGGAGCTAACGCTGAGCTCAGAGGGGGCAATGAAGCTGGCTGGGTTCTTTCCTCAAAGTTCCAAATGGGTAAGAATCCAAATATGCACCCCCTTGTTAAAAGCCCTGTCTTGACACCAAAGCCATGGAGAAAGGAGAAAAGCATCTGAGTTATAAGCTACATGAACCCATTAATTATGTCTTCTTCCTTATGTGCACAAATACTGGGAGATATTTGGCTTATTGCTTCTTATTGTATAAATGCTCTTTAGTATTCAATTCCAGGCTTCTTGAATATGGCTTCTGAAGCTGAGCTGCCTGAGTTTTTGAGTTTTGTGTGGGGTAATGAGCATTTGTAAGTGTATGTGATGAATCCATGTGCCCTGTGGATCAATTTCTTTCATCACCTGTGTATGACAAGCAACTCATCACACTTGAGAGACATCTACCCAGGCCAAAATACCACATTAGCAATAGTCACAATAATGAGGCATTTTCCAAAGCAGAATAATTAAAAGTTAGGCCTAGATTTACCTGGCAAGGAAGGAAGGCAGAGCAGGGAAGGATAAAGATGATTTGCAAGAATTAAAAACAAGAAAATCAGAGGAACCTTTATCTATTATATAATGTAGAAAATATTTAGACAAATAAAAGCAATGCTATACCTTTCTCTGTAGTAATATAACCATTCAACCTCCCTTCAATAAGCATTTATTAAGCATATACTATGTGTCAACCACTGTGGTAGACACCAGCAATAACACAGTGAACAAGACAAATCTGATCCTAGCATTCATGGAGTTTACAATCTACCCTCAGCACAAGATAAAGCTGTATGTAGGCTCACAAAATCACAAGTTGAAACATGTACTGTGGAAAAAAATGTGGAGCTGAGTAAGAATAACCTGGGAGAATGCTCATTAGGTAAAGTAGTAAGGAAAGTCCTCTCAGAAGAGAAAAAATTATAAAGCTGAAACATAAAGAAAGAGAGATGCTAACCAGGACAAAAGTGGGATGACTATTCCAGAAGGACAAAATTACATGCAAAAAGGCCTTGAGGCAGAAAAGGTTGAAAAATCAGTCTGGCTGAAGTAAAGTGAGCAAGGATAGAATGACACCCAGCACAACAGTTGAAACACTGTGGACCATGCTGCCCAATAGAGATTTTATTCTAAGGACAACAGGAAATTTTTCAGCAGAGGAATGCCATGACCTAATTTATACTTTATGATGATCATTGTTGCCTCTTCATGAAAAAAGACTTGAAAAATGGAGCCTGTTGCAGTTGCCTGTGCAAGAAATGACATCGCCCTGGACCAGGATGTGGCAGCCAAACTTTTCAGTAGTAGACAGATTCAGACACATTTCAACCAAAGTCACTGACGGACTGCATGTGGAGGTGACAACAAGGGAAGAATCAGAGACCATTCTCATCAAGTTACTCCATTTACATGAGGGATTATTTTCACAAGTAGAAGCGTCACCTGATACAAGGTCAGGCCCACATAAGAATCTGGTCTATGGGCCATTGGTATGTCTATAAACATAAGTCAACTCCAAAACCCAAACTCCAAGAATAACAGAAACTGTGTGTGGCTGTTCTTGAAAAATAATAATGGCATTTGAGGCAGATATTTCATTAAGTGAATTTTCCCATAAGAATTTTATTGCCATGGTGGAACCAGAGCCCTGTAGCTTCTCCAAAATCATGCAAAAAATCATGCATGTCTTTCTATATCTGAGTGTGACAAGTGCAACATTTTAAACAGAACTGCACCCGATAAACCAGCTACCAATCCATCTAGTCTCCAAGATAAGCAGTGGAGAGAAAATATGGTTATTTCTAAGAGGACCTTCATGCCAAATTGGGTGACTCATGTCAAATATGTCAGAGGCATATTACAGCATAACTCATTGACTAGCAGAAAAAGAACTAACAATAAGATGCAACCTATAAATAATTTCCTTATGATCACTGAACAATTTGGTCCTTAACAATGGTCTCTCCGAACCAAATATACAACACAATGCACTACATCCCAGGGAGGAGACATCTAGTAAGGGTAAAGAGAATGAACTGCCTTGTTTATAGTGTCCATGCTGTAATCTATCTGGTCCCCAAACGCCAAAGGAAGCAAGAGTAGTCCCATGGCAGCCACACATTCAGTCTCACTACCTTTCTGATCAGTTCATTCCCTATTACTGACTTGAGTATTACATACATTGTTTCCATTGCCTTTCCTACAAAGCTGGTACATAATTATCACCTCAAAGTCCCTTGGCCCATTTGTCTACGTCTCTCTCTTTCTAGTATTTATAAGTGATGACATACTCTTGTTCGTAAATTGCAGATGACTATGAGAGAGAGAGATAGAGAGAGAGATAGAGATAGAGAGAGAGAGAGAGAGAGAGAGAGAGAAAGAAAGAAAGAAGAGGGAGAGATATCACACATAAACCCAGGGGAGAGCACCTCTGATTCTGGCTCAGGCCTTGCAGAAACAGATAGCAAATCAAGATAGCCAGTACTAATTTATTTGGAAAGGATGTTATCTTTTGTTCCTCCAGACTATTAACTGTGACCTTTTTTATCTGCATTCAAGGACTTTACTTGAAACAGACCCTTTTTTTTTTTCAGTCAATATATGAAAGACTCCATTCAAATAGACTTTTCCCCAACATTCCAATGAAAAGTACACAATTCTTGCCTCTGGCCCTCTGGCTCCTCCTAAGTCTTACATTTATTCCAACACTTTTAAATTTTAGTTTAATGTTCCATCTCCAAACTCTGCTCAAATCATTTATCTTTAATTTGGTGGCCCATCTGTATTGCCATTCTCAGCATAGTACCTCTACAGCTTCTAAACCACCTGCTCAATTCCAATGGTGAGACTAAAAAATTCAGAGTCACATTACTACACTTCACACCCTCTTTAACTCTGTAAATTCGCTTTTCAACACTCCTGAGCTGTTAATTCTAATTTGGTCCCGCACTACCTGCAATGACTGAACTGGATCTTCATCTGTGCTGATGGCATTTTACGGCAAGTCCTGTATTTCTGCAACTGTAGCAAAGAGATGAAGAATGTACAAAGCTCTGCCAACACGCAAAGCTGTCACTACGTGACTCCTGTTGGGGAATGTCCCCAAATTGGCATGTGTTTCTACTGCTTCTCCTTCTACTGCAGATATTCATTCTCACTTCAGACACAGTTACCCAGATAGCCAAATATTTTCCACAACAAAAGCAACAAAAGTAACATACACATGCACTTAAACACACAGTCCACCCAATTACTTGAATCCAAGGGTGTTCTGCTATTCTGTCCTTAGTAACACTTCTATCCAAATTATGATATCTAATATGTTCAACATTTCAAGAGCTGTATCACTCTACATTCTTTTCTGACTTACAGGATGCTTTTCTATTATTCCTTTTCAAAATCATCAACATGGTCCATGACAGGTTAAATGTCACCTAATACCTGGCAAGTATCATCTATAGTTATACTAATACAATTACATATATAAAATTCTCAGCTTAACCTACTGTCTCAATCGAGCCTAATTCTAAGCAGAAACCATCCAAAATTCTATTTAAGAATCCTTCAGTTACTGTTGAGTACTGTAGTTAAATACCGTCTATAATACTCTGCCCTACTTCACTAATCAAAATACAGAACATACACCTATATACCTAAGCTTTATCAGATTTCTTCTGACCAACTCAGACTTCTCAACAGATGTCCTCCTAGACAAGTGATTCTCAACCTTCCTAATGCCGTGACCCTTTAATACAGTTCCTCATGTTGTGGTAATCCCCAACCATAATATTATTTTCGTTGTTACTTCATTACTGTAATTTTGCTACTGGTATGAATGTAATGTAAATATCTGATATGCAGGATGTATTTTCATTGTTACAAATGAACATAATTAAAGCATAGTGATTAATCACAAAAATATGTAATTATATATTGTGAAATATTTATTTTTAATTACAAATAAATGAAATTTTGTCTTGAAGCATGGCGTAGCTGCTTTTAACAGAGTAGCTGCTTTCAACACAGTAGCTGCTTTCTACACAGTAGCTGCTCTCTCCGCATAAGTACATTATGGCGCCAACCCCATCACATACACCTGTATCTGTATGTGTATGTGATGGGGTTGGCGCCACGATGTCATCACACCAGGTACTCGTCTGTGGGCATATCTGCATACGGGTGGACCTGCCTGGAGATGGATAGAAGAGTGGTGTCTCGGTTCCTAAGACCATCGGAAATATGTGTTTTCCGATGGTCTTAGGCGACCCCTGTGAAAGGGTTGTTTGACCCCCAAAGGGGTTGCGACCCACAGGTTGAGAACTGCTGTGACCTAGACCAACCTGTCGGGACAAGAACATTTCTGTAGACATGATTCTTCAGAGGAGCCCATCTGCATACTCTTGCGTCCCTCCTCATTAGCAACAAGATCCTGAAAAATGTCTTTCCCAAGGACATGGGAGTGAGGCAGAGAGAGGCACCGGCAACCAGAGAGCACTTACTGAGTGGTTTTAGGATGCTGCTGCTGGACTCGTCGGCGTTTTCCACATCGGACTTGTCAGAGTAGTTCTCAGAGATTCTTTCCTTTTCCTTCTTTTCTTTGTGCCCTGTCTTTCTCTTGTGACGTCTCCTTCTCCTGTAGCTCTTCGGCACATGGACCCCAATGTAGATGGTGTGGTGGCCTAAAGGAAGGGACATAAATCACCAGTTATTTCAAATCATATTCTCTGCGGCATATAAACTGCACAAGATCCACAGGCCAGAAAAAAATGTCTTGCATTCAACATTGCCATTCTATATTTGGAAAATAAACTGGAAAAATGAAAGCCCTCCCAATTTTCAGCTAGCTAGAGTGTAATTCAACCTGTTGGTTGGCACCAGGATTCTGCAAGGGTGTTCTCTAGTTCTATCCAGACAGACCACTTTTGTTTATGAAAACCAAAAAACACCAAACTGGCAATCAGGAATCCTTAATTTTAGTCAGAATTTTGCCATTAATTAGTTATATAACTTTGAACATGTCCCTTAACTAATCATCATTTGTAGAATGAGAGAGTTAAATTGGAGAACCCCCAGGGGCCCTTCCAATTCTAAACTTTGATAAGTCTATGGTTATTTATACTCAACATGGTGCTAAAAAAAGAAGCTCTTGAAGTGGCAAAAATAATAAAATCTAAAATAAAAAATAAAGATCTAACTCAAAGTTCAAGAAGTCATTTCTGCTAGGAAGAAGGTTTTAGACTAATTTTTTCCCCCAATCAGCAGAATAGAGACTTAGAACTGGGACAAACTGAGAAAAAAAAATAAGACATGCTTAGAGAGAAGATTTTAGAAATACTCAAATGTTCACACTAGGAAGCAGCTAAAATGAATGTCAGCGACAGTGCCATTCTCATTTTTCTTTTTTCGTTTCCAAAAGTTTCTAAAAACTGGTTGTTGCAATGATAAAAATAAACCCAGCCTAGCAAAAATTGCCTTGAAGAGAAGGGCATGAGGAAGAAAGATTGTGAAATGCTTTTAGTTTGTTCGATGGAAGGAGCTACAAAACTGACAAGTGGTATTATTTTTACAAAATCTGATAAGAAAAAAAAAAGACTCAAAGTTCTACATCATTTTTTTTAATTGGGAAACTTTTACTTTCACTTTATATAAGACAGAACTTCTAAATGTGGAAGCCACCATTTTGTAAGTAATGTGAAAACTTTTTTTATTTTAACTACAAATTAGATTATCTCATCTCTGGGTTTCCTCTCCCATTCTGGAATCGCCCCTTGATGGCCGCTTACCGTGTCACTGACATCACACACCTATCTGAATACTCGAACATGCAGTAAGTCTGATACAAATTGCTGTGAATTACTTTCCACAGTAACTCATTAGCCATATCAAAAAAAAAAAAAAAAAAAAAAAAACACCCTAATTCACAGGGGTGTTCTCTAAAACTGGAAGGATTTAAAAAATTATATTCTCTTTCAAGAAAGAGGTTCCAACGAAGGAATGCAGAACCCTAAGTGAAAGGTTTAGCATTCAAAAGAGAAATCTGATGCTTGGGATGACGCTGGGGACATCTATTATATATAACACATGAACCTCCCCCTGCCAAACACATACACACACACACAC
>PVJL010001148.1:0-29798 GCA_004026885.1 Lyroderma lyra | reverse complement strand
TGTGCTGCAGTTACTAGGGAGTCCTGCAACTTTATCTCAAGTCACACAATACGTGTAAGCAAAGCCAGCCAACTTCTTTAGCAAACACTGAAAGTTTGGTTGCCTTCATTCAGGAATTAGGAAAACATTATGAAAAAAAATTAAAGAATGGGAAAATTTTTTTAAACTTGTCACATGAAATATTTTCTACATCTTATTAAATAATGGCAACTAAGAAAAAAATGGCAGTTAAGCTACATTAGTTATATTGTTTTTATATGGAAAGATGTTTTAATATACTTACCCAAATCTGTCCAGTACATCTGCTAAATCATTGAAAGGACAGTCTGTATGGGCTAGTAGAATTTTAAGGTAAGATTTCTAGCTATAAAGTAGTGGTATTGTCCACCAAATGACAGAGTTAGGGCGATTCAGAAAGTAAGCTTTCAAAGCCCCTGGGAATGTCGCTGACCTTCTGGAACCTAGCTTGACTTGTGATCACCACAAAAACAGGGCCATTGCATCTTCACTGTGATCACAGCCCTCCCCCCTGCCTTTGAGGAACAGTCAGCTTATTCTCACTTCCTCCAGCTCCCGCCTCACACGCCCTCCCCCACTAACGTTGTCATACGCTTCCAGACACTTCAGATGTGACAGCCCAAATTTCAGCCATTTCTTATCAGTTCTATCGAGGTATAAGTTACATGCCATAAATTCACACATTTTAAGGGTACAATTCAGTGATTTTTATTATATGTACAGAACTGTGCAATCACCACCGTAATCCAACTTTAGAACATTTCCATCAGTCAAAGAAGAGGTCCCTTCTGCCCATTTGAAGACTTGTATTTCCACTTCCTCCCATACAGCAGCCGGCAGTGATACCCTCAGTGATGGCCTCTTGGCAGCTCTAAATCCCTGGTACTCATGTGGCTGGGACCCTTTCGTGGGGATCTTGCAGCACAGTAAAATACAATATTCCCTGAGTGAGGAAGATACCGCCCTCCAGGAGCTGCCAGAGTTAATCACGGCACAGAGCTGAGCTATCTTCCGCCCCCTCAATCTCCTCTCCTGCCTTGTGTTCAGACAGAGGAAAAGGAGCATGGACCCGTGTTAAACAAACCTTTAGGAACTCAGGGACAGGGCCTGTGTTTCATCAACGACTTCTTGACCTCTCCCCACCTCATTTCCTTTGCCCATGAGGAAAAAGTAAGAACAGCCTTGCTTTGGTGAGTGGGGGTTAGGTGCATTTTCTCAAGGTGATAACCAAATATTTCCCAAGCTTTATGTGCTAAGTAATAAAAATACCACAAGTAAAATGAGCTGGAATGGGAGCATTCTACCACCCCCACAGAATACCTATCTTTAAGATCAATAAAAGCAGCATAACTGATGATAATAGGCCATTGTTGATAAGCAATATCACAGGTTGATCAACCTATTATAGGTTGATCGCAATATTTATTTTCATTAAAATATCTTTACCTGTCTCAGAAATATGTCAGGAAGCTTGATGGCTATTTTTAAAATCAAAACTTACAAAATGACAGCAAGCTCTGAGGAAAGCCATAAAGGTTGAGATAGTATTATTTTACATGTAAAACGAAAATGAGAAACTTGACAGTCAAGCTTTCCGACCAAGCAAGGGTCTACAAAATAGAAAGACACTGAAAGAACCAGGGACAGTTACCTGTTTAACTTATAAGGGAAGTTTAGGATTCAAAAAAAAAAAACTCTGCTATTAATAAAAATGTCAGTAAAACTGCTTCCAAAGGTAGTATAAAAAGGGGCAAAAATGTTTTTTAAATAACAATAATTCATAAGGAAAAGTTGGTAGCTTAAAATGTTATTAAAATAAATGTTACATTCTTGCTACTCAAAATTTCATAACGTAAAATTACTACAATTTACACTTGATATTTTTCATTTAGGTGTGAGTCTAAGGGCATCTGTCTCTGATTTGGCAGTGCCTAGTGTTATGTGTTCAAATAAATACCCTGCGTGCCTTTCTCTGACAGATGGTGCAAATTCCCCACAAACTCTAAATGTCTTGGGAATAGCTCACAACCCATCCCACAGCTAGCAGGACTGGAAAGAAAACATGGCTTTCCAGGTTGTCTGTGAACGTCAGGAGCTACCACCAGGTGACCCTTGTTTTGTCCCCTCTCAGTTGACAGCATGTCCAATTCTCACAGTTCCAAAGATATTTCTAAACTAATGGCACTGATAGTTGCTATTATGTTTTTAAGGCCAACAAAGAACCCTTAAACTTAGTAACTCCGTAGTCATTCAAGTTAAAGAGGCTTTCACAGACACCCACTTTGCTAGCAAGGATGATTTAAGACTTTATTGAATTAAACCCATCAGACTATAAAAGGGTTTTGCACCAGCCAAACATTCTCCAAACAACTGGTGGTTAACAACATATGCCTCTATACGCAGGATAGACCTATTAGCTCCTTTAGAAGGATACACATTGCTGTGTTTACAGTACACACAGATGACAGAAACCACTTACTGAGTACTTACAAATGTGCCAGGTTCTGGCTAGGTCTCTTATATCTATTTCCTCATGCAGTCCTCACAAATGCACAAATTAAATGCTGTTATTATCTGCACTGTACAAGCAAAGAAATCAAGGTTCAGGGGAGTCAAGGATATTGTCACCAGTTAACTCATAAAATCCCACAGAAGAACTCTCTCTCAGGTGTCAGCATCAACCCTAGTGAACACTTCATCACTGCTCTGATGTTTTGTTTTGTTGTAATATATGCTATCAGTCTCACAACTGATGATGTTTCTTTCCTCATGCTGACTACTAGAAATAGAAGAGACAATTCTCTGACCAGCCTGTACAGGGTAGACAAGAGCTTCGTGACACGTGTTCTATACACTAACCTCACTGTGCCAAATTTTCAACTGTTGTTTTCCCTTCACAATAACCTTTTTGGAATAAGGCAATATGTAACTATTTTTTTAAAGCTGAGATGTTAATATTGTGGGTACAGGATGGGGATGGCTAAAGATACTTGTAATTCTGGGGGTAGGTATACTTCGGGGGCAGAACTTTTTCCTGTGCTCTGATGAGCCATTAGATAGGTCTAAATCTTTGCCCAGAAGTCTCCCTCCCCACATAGCCACCCCCGCCATCCCTCTCCTCTACCCTCAGCCTCCTATATACATCTCCAATTAAACATGGAGGGACGTTCCAAATTTGATTTTTAGCCACATTACTGCTCTTTGTTATAATACACCGAATTTCTTTTCTCTTCAGTTTATAGCAAAGATTCCACAACACTTGACACGTTACATCATTCTTTTAGAACTTATCAGCAATATTCCCAAAATTAACTTAAATACTGCCTTCCCTGGCTTATCTGAAGTAACCTGGTCTAATGCCAAGATGCCTTAAACATGCTGTGGCTATCGCCAAGAGAGATGTAAGGGACGGAGGCCAAATTAAGAGGCATTTATTCATTCTTTTTAATTATGAAATGAAAAATGTAGAAGAGGCAAAGGATGAATGATAGATTGTACAAAGATGCTATAAAAACTATTCTTCCTGGGCCAAAAAAAAGAAAAAGAAAAAGAAAATCTCACAGATTTTTTTAGAAGTACGTACATAAGAATCCTTAAACAGAATCATAATATTAAATCCAGATACCCCAGAGAGTGTGTGTTTGGCCCTTTATAAAATGAGAAATAGATCAGTATGTATAATCCTAAACACTTTAATAAATGAAATACTAATAATTTGTTAGCTTATTACCCATAGAAGTGTCCATAGGCAGCTCTTATAAACTATAATCAAAGTAACATTGTTAAGTTACTTGGGCCTAAATAAGGTCCAGCTTATGAAAAGAAAACCCCCTTTGAAAGTCATGGTGCAATTTTGCATTTAACAGCGGACAAGTCAACCCTTGTGAAATGTTTGCACGAGGGCCCACATTTCAAGGATACACCACTTCTCAGGACAAGGGGTGGTTTCTATTTTAGTATCTCGTATAGGGGCAAGTTTTCACATAGAAAAAAACACATATGTTTATTAATAATTATATATTACATATATAAATTATTTAAAGATCATTTTGAATGCTGATAAGTAATCTATTGTAATTAATGCTACCAATTATACTTAGAATCAGGCATGCAAGGAAATAAATAGTAAAAGCAATGAAAAACAGGGAAATAGTTTTCTTCCCACTGAACTGCATGGGAATTTTGTTCACTGATAGCCTCTCAGAAATCCCTTAGGTGACCTGAGGTTTCCCAAGCAAAACTGATTAAGAAATCTCAGCTTGTTTACCTGGTGTTTACTGAGCATAGTACTTTTAATATTTAATATTTTATGATGGTGATGATAACAATCTCTAGGAAAACAAACAGCTACAAAAGTCTTTGAAAGGCTGTCAATTCCTGTCCTTTGACTCAGTAAACTTCTACACCTGCCTTTTAAGTGCTCATATTTAGCAAAATACTTCTAAAGTCTATAAGTAAGGACCCTCAGACTACACACCAAAGTTTCCATTACTAATAACTGATCGTAAAGGCAAAAACTGACCAGCACTATCAAAAGCCACAATCAATGAATGTTTTTAAAGAAATATGACTTTATTCTGTTCAGTGATCCTCAATTACTTGAAAATATCTAGGCTAGAACAACCACTTAAACATACCGTGGGAACCTACATTAATGAATAAACAGGACTAAAAGTCCCCTTGTCTTTTCTAACTGCAGTTCCTGAAGTACTTCCCCAAGGTAATTTTAGCTTTGCTCTAGCAAAATCTCTTCTATATTCTTATCTAAAGATATAAAATATAATCTATATTTACTTAAATCACTATATTTATATCTATATATCCATCTATTTATAAAATCTGTATCATGTCTTTACATTGGGAGATATATAGTGGTAGAAAAATTTTTAAAGACAATCCAAATCAAATGCTGCCGACAAAGTATCTCCCACTGTGTCTGGTACACAAAGGTTCCTCTATGCATTGATCCTATTTCTCCCTCCCCTTTCCAAAGGAGAAAAAACAGAGCCCTATCTCTCCTCATTGCCACCTGCCTCGAGCCCCAATAATAACTTTTGAACCCCCTCTGTTCTCTAGCAAAGGCTCTCTGGGGCATTCACCCAGAGCAGGACAGAATATCCACCATTAGGCCAATTTAACCTGCCCCAGTCAGCTATTTATTCATACAGAGATTAACTGTTCAACAGAAGCAACACCTTCCACGACCTCAACCTTCCCTCACTTTGTCCAGAAACAATTGCGTGGCAATCTCTACGCTGCCCTGGGTAGAGTCTCTCCAGGAGCTTCCACACAGTGAGAGCCAGTTTCCAGTTGCCGGGTCTGTTGGTCCTTTTATACTGGACTAAACAGAGTAGAGTGGAGCCAAAAGGCATGTGAAGGCCAGTGCCAGGCACAGCTAAGAGGAAGAGAAGAAGCCCCACTCATCCTGACATCCCAGAACCCCAAAAGAGCTGGTGGATTTTAATGTGCAGTACACATGCAGTCAGGCAAAATCCACCTGTGAGCCAAACACAGAGAACTGACAGTTTCCATTATTTCTCACAGTCACCATTTGCATAGCTGAATGGGAAGTAGGGTTGGAAGAGAGAAAACAATGGCTAATCTAATGGTCATTGATAACTGGATTTGCAATTGCAGCCAGAAGAGCAGCTTAGAGAGGCACATAAATGCACACTCTCATCCAAACCACATTGTCCATCTCCAACTCTATTACGGCTTCCCTTTTAGCACTAACACTAAGCCCTGGCTGGGCAATAGGGAGAACAGTCTTTACTTGTTAGACAGATGATCCACTACACAGTTAATGTACTCATGGCTAATGAGGTATCAAATATTTACTATTAGTTTATATAATTACTTCCATCCATATACCTGCAATATAGGTGAGACATGGGTAATGCTGAAAGGCTAAAACGACCAGGAACTAGGGAAAGCGCTACAAGAGAATTAAATTAGCCTAATTAAACCCAATCCCAGAATCATCACAACTGTGGTTTTCTACATGCACCCAAAAACAGAATGGCATTCACTCACAGAACAGGAAATAATTATACTTTTGGAGTTGAACTGATCTTAAACATCACTGGGTTCAACTTAATTTACTAGTGAACCAACTAAAGCCAGATAGTTAATGATACAGAGACTGGGACTCTTGGCACTCCTGGGTACGTAAGGTCTCCTGGCCCACTTTCCCACTGCCATGGTACCAGCCCCCCACCACCCCTCCTATCTTCCACTGTCTGCAAAACACAGCCAAAATTTTTTTAAAAAAATAGTCCTTTCAACTTAGTAATTACCTAGTTACATGGAGGGGGAAAAGAGCTCACAAATTCTCTGAAAATGTTTCTCTCTTATAATCACAGAATGGTAAGTTTAAAGCCACAACCCTTAGGTCCATGTGCTGCTCCAGAATACACAGATGTTCTGGCTGTGACATCTGTCCTCCCACTGATGACCTGCAGTCACTCAAATGATGAGGCCAGGCCAGTTTGTGTCCTCCTTCTCTCTGACCTTTCCATAAGCTCTTCCAACAACTTTTATTCTTGGCCTTTCAGTGCTTCCTACTTCCTATTCTTCCAGTTGCTGCTTCTAGCGATCGCCCATCTAAATTCTTTCCCCATTCCAGAGGGAAGAGACCTTGTTCGTGCACAGCACAGACTTGTGGAATCAGCACGGAAGCTTGGCTCTTTGTCCTCGTCATTCCAATCACTAGCAGTGTTACAGCAAGCCACACTTTAACCTCTCCAGGGCTCATCTGTTCGTCTGCAAGGTGAGAACGTTGAGCAAAATTTTCTCTAAGATCCTTTCTAGCTCTGAACACTTATTAATGATTCTAAGTATTTTAACTGGTTAAGTGTAATGGAAGACATGGAAGGAAAAGCTGAAAGTTTTCTACCATTTCTCAGTCTCTTCCCAACTTCCTCTGATGACAGCTTTCTCTTCAGACACTCTTTGATCGACTCTAATTTGACTCTCCCCTAACAATGTCACCCAAATTGCTACAAAAGCTACCAACGGCCTTCTTTCGGCCAAATCCACTGGCTCCTTTCCTGCCCTCATCGCCCTGCCTGCAGGCAGCACTCAGCACTGCCGATCACTGGCTCCTTATTGAAAGTGCTCTGCTCTTGGCCTGGTTTTCCTCCAATTGCTCTGACTGCTCCTTCTAAGTCCCCACGTGTTGGCACTCACAGAGCCCAGTCCAGCCGTCTTCTCACTCTATTCCATCAGCCCAAGAGCTCTTTTTAAAAAATGCACATTTTGCCTTGTCACTTCCCTGCTTAAAACCCTCTGCAATGGCTATCCAGTGCACACTTAATAAAATCCTAAATCTTCAGCCCAGCATAAAAGGCCATGGATTATCTGGGTCCTATCCTCCTGAAGGAGACCCCAAGTTTCATCTCCCCCAAAAGTGCCTTTTGGGACATTGATTTTAAGCTGGTTATTAAGAAATAAAAGACTCATATAAAACCTTGACCCTATCCCTTTCCTGCCTAAAAGATTAAGATGGCTGCTCCAGGAAGGGCATCTTCCTATCTAATGCATATTCACCTAGGCATTACATAGGAGAGACCCAAGCAGGGGCCTGTTAGCTAGATTCCCCCTTTGTGTTTTGGGGTTGCTTAGCAGGACTGTGTTTACCAGGTGTTCAGCTCTGTCTAGCTACCTGTAAATTACCTATTTCCCCTTGGAAATCCCAGCCCTCTGCCCACTTTTCTCCTTTGTCCACAATGCACATATATACAGGCTCTACTGCTCAATGCATCTCAGGTCTCCTTCTTACAGCACCCCCAAATATTCTTTTCTATAATAAACTTTGGACATTTTCTTCTGTTAATCCGTCTCTGTAAATCTGAGCATTGGTCCAGCTAGAAGAACTTGGAAGGCAAAAGGAAAAGACGTTTTTGCAGCTTCCATACAATTCAGGCCACTCTCCCTAGGTACCTGGTCCAGCCATATAGGCCTTGGTTGCACTTCTCAAGTAGCCCGACCTCTTTCTCACCTGTAGGTCTTTACACTTCCCTTATTCTTTATGCTTCCCTTATTCTTGACCTGTAAAGTCTTCTTCATCCTTTAGGTCTCAATGTAATGTCACTCTATAGGACATATATAGTATACCCTGGTTTCCTATATAAATTCAGCCACATACATGATATACTCTCTAAACTATCATATCAATGAAACTTGTGACCTTAAGTAAGTACCGGTTGATTTGACTGGCCTATAATATAACTGGAATATGTTATCATATTCAATGATACATTTGAGCCTAGAAAAGCAACATATTAGAGCTGATGTCTGCAATTTTCCTTACCAAATTTACAAGCTTAAAGGGGGGAAAAAAGCATTATCAGTTAAACTTCATTAGAACAGTTAACATAGATATGAATCAACTAATTTGTTGATTACCAGATATCAGTATTAGCTTTAACCTGAAAGCATTCTGCAATCACAGCAACCATTGGCGAGAAAGTGTTGAGCATAAAGATAAATTAACCACAGGGACTATATCCAAGGGAGATACCTTAAATGTATAGGGTTCATCCTGGGAATGTCAAATTAGTTCGCTTCTACTCTTAGCAAAAGCAGGAAATAGGAAGATACAAATGCTATTTCTTTGTACAAAACACCAAGATTCAGAAATTCAGTAATTTGACAATGGCTTACTGCAAATACCAAAGTATTTTTCAGGTATCATCTAAGAATCCTGGTAGGGAGGTAAGGAGATACGTTAACTGCAATCTGCATAAAGAAAATGTAACCACACAAGCATGATTGTCCTGTGTCATCCAAAAAGATTAGGCAAAGCCAGAAACAAAAATAGGTCCTGAGGTTTCTGGTTCTCTACCATGTTCTCTCACCCACAACAGTGACTGAATAAAAGTACCTGAACAATCAGATACTGATTTAATTTGCCAAATACATATATCCACTGGATTCAATTATGAGCTTTCATTGTACAACCAAGACATTTTCTTTAGTTTTCAGCAGGGATAAAATTATCTGTTGCAAATTTAATCATCAGCTGGGGTTGGGTGGTGACTTAAGCAATCTATAAATGGCAATTCTAGTCCTCTAAGGCCAATATTACTAAAATGCATAACTAATTTTTATTTCTACAAGTTTGGGCCTGGTAAAAGTTCTTGAGCCTTCCACCATGAAGTCAGTAAAATAATGTCTAAAGGTGTTTGAGTAGAGCCTGTTCTCCCTTCAAAGTCAATAGACTATAAAGAAAGATGAATACACTAGATAAAGCCCTTAGAATAGCTGCCTTCTAATTCTAACTCCACGGGAAGGTAAAAACAACCAGATTGAAAAGCTTTTGTAGCTATTCAGAGAAGGGAGTTATTTAAGTTACCTATATGTTCTGCTGATTCAATGGATGTCACTCACCACCTCCCTCTCTTCACCTTCATCCCACCTGGCAATCAGCAGCAATGTCTGTAACTGTCTGTGAACTCCTGTCATGGCAGGCCCTCTCACCACTGTCCCCTAAATGTGATCAGCCAAAACAGTAAAGTAAAATGTAACAACAAGATCCCACCAGCAAGCTGACCACAGCAACTAGAGAAACTCAGGTGAGCTTTACGCAGCTTTATTCTAGTCTTACTCTACTCTCCCTCACCAGTCACAATTCTCAATTCTCTCAATGATTCTGAAGCTTGTGATGATAAGAATGGGGAAATATCTAGCTTAGCTTAGACATAATACTATATGAATATATTCTATTATGTCTACACTCACATACTCTCATTGAATTGACACCTAAATTAAATAATAACGTGTGTGTGTGTATCATAATAAATATGTTGCTATATATTATGGATACATATAATAGACCTCTGAATCCTCTTCACCGGTGGAAAATACTATACACTTAAATCTGTTTTTCAGAAGAAGAAAATTTGCATGCTTTATGAGGCAATGGGCATGAATTTATATTTTATTCTGTATACAATTAGGGTTCATATGCCTCTTCTGGGAAAAGGAGGTAATTTAACAAGTTAGCAGCCATGTATATCGGAACAGTCTAACCATGAAAATCAGACTGCACGCCCGGAGCTTAACGGGAAGCAGAATGAGTACCAAGAGAAACAAATAGCAGGCCTTGGGAGCCTTCCCTGGACCGTTCCAGCTTGCTTTTTCTGATTCAAAGAACAGTAGGTAAGTGTGGTAGGTAAGGCAAAGGTAAGGTAGGTAAGGCAAAGGTCAGGTATTAGTAAAAACCGAATTAAGCAAATAAAAATCATTTAGGCCAGTTAGACCTTTTCGAAAGATATTAATTATCAGTGAAAACGAAAATTATTGTGAGGCTGTTATCAATCAGAAAGCAAAAGGAATGGGGAGTGGTAGAGTATAAAGCCCTCCTAGTCCTAATGCCAGGTACATCAGTAACATTGTTCCTGGCAATTACCCAAACAGTTCTGTGGTGAACGGTGTTTTCTAATATTCCTATTTTACACAGCTAGAAATCTAAATTCCAAACTGTAAGTTTCATCCCTCACTTACACAATGATTCAGCAATAGAGTAAATTGTAAACTTTCAGTCCCAAACAATGCTCAGCCACTCTGCTTCAACAAATGACAGACTCCCCCCAAAACCTATCAGACAATGTCTCCAAAATAAGACTAGATACAAAACTTCTAAAAAGACATTTATAGAAAAAAATCGCTGCAAGTGTATCATTCATTTCCGAATTTCTCGATCCCTGCAAAACACAACTCAAGTACCAAGTTCACTGTTTTATAGCTTATTGCTGTAAAAGAATGTAGACATCTAAGAAGGAAAGTGGCTTCAAGAAGGCCTTAGCCCATACTAATGCTACCAGGGAATTCTCTACAACTGGAAAACTCTGGGAAGGGACATCTGATGCCAGTTTCAAAAAACCACGCAATTATCATCAGATATCCTTGAAGCGAAAGAAATCTGTATACAAATATTTCACGTCACTGACACAGCAGGAGGTGTCAGACAGCTCCCCAGCTCCATGCTGCTGGCTCAGGGCCTCTGGCAGGCTTTCCAGTGAGGCCATAATGAGAAAGAAGCAGGGCACTGGGAAAGGGCTGATGGGCTCAACCTGCTCTGGAAACCCAAGTTACTATTTACGTATGAACCCTTAAACACCTCACATTTCTTTAAAGCTCTCCAATGTGTGGGTACATTGTTTCTCTTAAGAAGGCTTTTCCTTCAGCAATATTTGCCCAAGTGTTTCCTCTGTACACACTGTTTCTGAGAAATTAAAGTGAACAGCACAGAAGAGGTCAGCAAAATGCAACCGGACACTTATATCCAGTGCTCAGAATAGCCCCAGCCCCAACTCGGCCCCTCCCTTCCCATCCGATAGGTTTTCATTCACTCCAGCAATTATGTTTTCCACCTCTATAATTATTAACAAATGCCTACCAGGCCTCACTTTTTCTTTAGAATACTACCTCCTCCAATACACATAAATACATCATCACAGTATCCTCTAGTGAAAAATAGGTTTAAGTCATTATGATTTCATGTCTGTAAAATGTTGAGAGAGAGTGTGACCTCCAAAAAAACAAAAGCTACCATTTCATCATTGTAGTCTCTCTCCTTAAAAGTTAGAGCAGAAAAAGGAAAAACAAGGCAGAGGTGCTTTGGGGACTTCTTTTTCAATATAAATATATAAATAATATAAATATGTCAATGATCTCTGCAAACTCGAACAGCAGTAACAGCAAGGACAGGATCACTAGAGACTATACCATCTCATTTGACTCAGTACTGAGAACCAAATATCTAACTAAAAATTTAAACAAAGATTTTAGAGGATTAAAGTAATTCTACCTATACTTTATTTAGTTTATATTATATTTTCATTTATTTACCCTTCCTCTTAACAAATATTTGGTCAATATTTACTCTGCTCCAGACATTGTCCTACTTTTTAACTTGCATTTCCCTAAAAATAATCCTCCTGTAAATTCCATGCATTTTTAACAATACTTTCTTAATGTCCATCAGTAGACATGGGAATCTGCCGAATTATTCTTTCATTTGAACAGATGGGCGCTCACTTCCTTTTGGCCTTGGTTTTGACTGAAAGGGGAAAGCCACTACAGTATATCATAATAGCTTTGAGAGCACTGGTCCCACTTCAGAAACAGAGACACATTTCAGCCAGTATTGTCTTGCTCTACTTTATGCTTCCTGAGTTCCTGGTTAGACTTGATGTTAAGAAAAGGCACCTCCCCATAACGTCAGAGCTGCCAAGGCCTGCCTTGCTGGGGAGTCACCTAGCCCTGCAGAGCCAAAGCCTTATCTCAGAGGATAAGGTGGAGTTTGCTCTTTTCCCCTATTGAGAAATAAGAGACTATTAAGTAATCTGTTTACATCATACAGATCCAAAATCTTGGCTGACTTTTTTTTTTTAAGGATAAAATATCCACAAGGTTTCTTTCTGTTTGGAAAAAGTTACCTAGGGCTCTTTCTACGTACCTCAACCTTGGTTCACCACACAAAATTTGGCAATTTCCCCTATGTACACGTGTTGGAATTGAAAACCGAGTGTTGTTCTCACAGTTGGCCTTTCTGGGTCATTCTGGTCACATCAATTTGTCATCTACAGACCAATTCTGTGGAAGTGCCTGGGCTGGAGATGGAGCCCTTTGGTACAGAAATAAATACGACATCTGAAATGTTAAAGTGTTTAAATGAGCTTATCCACAGTAACCACTTTGTGCCTAAAATATTAACTCTACAAACTCATACACACTATAAGGTAACCACTGAAAGAACAGACATTATAGCTTCTCTTCATTTTAAAAATTAAATATTGACACCTGGTTTCCTTTTTAAAGAGTATCTCTTTACACCCCTAACACAAAGGTACAAGGCCAATTGTGTGAAAATGAGGTTTAGGTCTGTAAATGTATCCCACCTAGGTAAATTCATTATTTAAACAGAAGACGACTCTTCTGACTCACTATTCCTGGAGAGTTTCGCAGTGGAGGTTTGTACTGAGCTTTTAGAGCTTGGATCAGCAGTCAGGTGGCCCACGGAGAGTAAAGTTGAACCAGGTGAACTGAGGGCCCGGGGGTGGGGGGTGGAAGGCAGGGGGAAGCCTCAGGCTCTCCCCACCTCACAACTACCCCCTTCAAAGAGACTATGAGAGACCATCTGGCTCTTCTCACCTTCAGGCTGAGCTGAATCCAATCCACCACCACCACCCCCAAGTGTGGGGAACCCTAAGAAGAATTTTAAAAGCATGAACATTCCAAAGTAACTAGAGCTTCTAGACCTTAGTCACCCTAGTAATCACCTAATGACTGTGCATCTTATTTGGGCAAATCTTTTTAAAAATTAAGTTTTATTTTAAGTTTACTCGTGCCAAATGTGTTGTAATGAGCTTCAGCTATGTTTGTCCTAGTATCAAGAGAAAGAACTACTTGGATAAAAAGAAATGTGTTTGATAACACAATAGTACGGTGTTTCAGCTCCTCGCCCTCTAAATTTCTGATCTTTAAAACCGGAACACTTACTTCCGCCATGAATGCACCAGAACTCAGCTACTTCAGAGCAGAGATAACAGCTCGCCTTCCCTCAAATACGCCTTTCTCAAGGCAATTTAAAGTACGAGAGGGACTCACGTCCTTGTGGAGTACGTGCATTCGCACGCTAAATACAAAACCCTAATTAGAGGTGTTGACAGTCAAGCCACCTGTTTCTTTTCTCAGCCACCGAGACCTCGGATAAGCTCTCAAACCCGTGTCCATTTCCACTTGGTCACACTGTCACCTGCAGTCAGTGTGAAGTGTAAGTGCTTCCACCCCCGCCCA
Source organism: Lyroderma lyra (assembly GCA_004026885.1). NCBI lineage: Eukaryota > Metazoa > Chordata > Mammalia > Chiroptera > Megadermatidae > Lyroderma > Lyroderma lyra. The sequence continues at coordinate 15,977 of PVJL010001148.1, read as the reverse complement.
ATGGAGCCAGGTAAGAAAATGGGCGAGTCAATTCGGCAGGCACTGAATTAGAAACCACAGTTCCTAACTGCTGTCGGGCATGGTGGCACCGGCCTGTGGTCCCTGTCACCCCACAGGCTGAGGGGGAGGATCACCAGAGCCCCGGAGTTGTGGGCTGTAGTACGCTATGCCCATCGGGTGTCTGCACCAAGGTTGGCATCAATGTGGTGACCTGGGAGCGGGGAGCCACCGGGTCGCCCAAGGAGGAGTGAACTGGCCCAGGTCAGAAACAGAGCAGGTCAAAACTCCCGCGCTGATCAGTTCCTAACTGTAGTGTCAAGACTTGTACTGTGGCAGAGGCTGGATGTTCTCCACCAAATTATGACACCATACCCAGCGATCCTTCAGGGCCTGGGGACTCAACAGCAGCTAACTAGTTAAAGGTGCCTTGAAAGAAATGTAATCAACTCAGGCTCCAACGAACATGAACAAAAATCATTAAAATAAAAGTCTTATCAGTATAGGAAAAGACACAAAATCTATATGGCAAGTTGAATCACCACAAGGCCAAGCAATGTTATAGGTTGTTCTACAACCTTTTATTGTCTTTTTTGTTTCTCTTTAAAGAAAACCGGCTACAGATTTGTGTGTTATTTATTAGATTGTTGTCTTAGTTTTGTGCCTGAAAAGTCAAGGGAAACCACTTTGGAAAATAAACTTCTTAGTCAAAGCCTAAAGAAACCCACGTACAGTATCATCACCACAGCAGGGCGCTGTCAATCCAGCGGGCCCTGTAAACTCAAGAAATGATTTACATCTCCTGTGAACTTAGCTAGAACATTCCTCTCAAGGAACACACACACACACACACACACACACACACACACACAGTACATCTCATTCTCAAGCTGTCTCACTGATTTGTCTATCTTAATTGTCCTAAAACTATAGAATATTTGTCCAACTCTACAATATTTCTTACATCTGTAGGCTATGACTTTACAATTCTTATCTCCTTTTTGACCTGGGACACTGACAAAGTCACCACAATGGAGACTTAACATCATGGGTTACAAGAATCTTAAAACAAAAGTTTTACTATTTTTCTTTCACTAACTTGACGTTTTCCCACAGTCATGTTGTAAAAGTACAAGGAACCCATAAAACAATATGAAAGAAAATACTGTCGTTTCCTTTTTCCTAAGAAACTTAGGTATCAAATTCTTTTTAGTCTCAAGAGCATAAATGCGGGAAGTAGGGAGGTGGAAGGGGAACCCAACCCTCCAACGTGACGTGGTCAGAAGAAACTTACTGAGGAAACGTGAGAGAAAACACAATGGTCACACTACTCAGACTACTCGGGGTAGTACAGGAGCATCCCTTGCCCTGACCATTCTGGCTGAAGAATCATTCCAAGACACAAAATACCCACTACCCTCCGTTTCCTAATGCCAACAGCCCTCTGGTCCAAGTTTTTGGTAGGCATTAAATGTTTATCAAATGGCACCAATCAGACTATTATTTCCAAAATACAGACAAATTGTCTCTCGGGTAAGTTTACATGGCACTATTTATGACATGGTATACCTGCAAGTTTTGTTTAACTTTATGAGTACTGACCATGTATTAAATCATTATAAATATGAATAAATCCTTGTATGTTTGTGATGCCATCACATAATTACTTTAAGGGCCTTCTCACTCTCACATAAACAGTATTATGCCCCCATTACTGATAAGTCCAGAGATAAGAGGAGGCACACTGAAAGCACCACAGCATGAGCTAAAATTTAACTCTTACTTGGTGTTTAACAGGCACTGGGTAACAGCAAAAGAGGTCCTAGAGGTTTTTAAAGTAAAAATCCTTGTCCATCTTTTCCTAACAAAGACTCATCCATGATTACCATTCTTTGTATTCTCAGCTTAGACCCATTTTTCTGGCAACAATGGTATCATTGCCCTCTGTAACACCTGTTTTTCTACTCAGCAAGCTGCAAGAAAAAGAAATTAGAAGATTCAAACAAATACATTGACATAAATCCAGCAGCTTCCTTAAATTAGTCCTTGGAAAGGAGTTCATATCATCTGGCAAAGTATGTATTTTGCACAAAGAGGCATATCTCACGTAGGCACCCACTTCAAAGTAAGACCCTCCCTTTATTTTTAAACCACGTGGACTCCACTGACTCAGCTTCTGAGGGTCCAATGAAGCTCTCAAAATTACTTTCTGTACTGGAGCACAATATGGACATTAATGCAACTCCATAGAAAGCTTTGACTTTTAACTTCAGAAGTAAAAGGCAATATGAAATGCATGAGTGCTACTGCCTACAAAGACATACGGATACGAATATATACTTCCCCAGACCCCCAAAGCTCACCTTCTACTTCTTCTTCATCACACACATGCTTAAGGAAGGAAGCCCCTCTGTCCAGGACAGCTTCATCCTCCATCCTATAGTAATAAAAAAGAAAAAAAGAATGCTCAGATTTCTCCTGGAGTGAGCCACCTGGAGCAGCCCAGCTTCTGGGCAGGTTAACCTGCAAGCTGCTGTTCATGGTAATGGGGCGGTCACTCTTCCTGCGGTGTCTGCTGCTCCTTCACACAGCTCCTCTCCTCTGCTGCTGGAGAATATGCTGGTCCCACATGGCTTCACTTCCAACCTTGAGAGGGCACCCACATGGACAGGTGAGAGAAAATCATCTCAGTCCTGCAGGCTGAAGGTTGGGGGTTCTTCCCTTTGGGATTTGAAAAAAAAAATAAAGAAAAAAAATACCAAGAGAGGAAGTTTGGTGTGTCTGGAGTGCTCGTGATGATCGTTTGTGGAAATCCAGCTTCAGTGCTTAGCTCTTTAAACACACACTGCATAAAAATGTATGCCCTCACACACACACACATGCACACCCGCCCACACGCCGAGAGCGACAGGGAGCTAGGCTGGTGCACAGAGGGAGCCCAGCTTCCAGCCAGCCTCTGAATACCAGCACAGCCCAGTAGTCTCCGACGAGTGGCAAGCTCTGAGTCACATGTTGGCCTTACGGAAATCTGACATCGGAGGATTATCCAGCAGCCCAGCTTCAGCAACAGTCACATATATACCACCCATTCATTCATTTTCCACATTCCTATACACGTCTCTCTCTATGTGTGTCTGTCCTGTTAACTCTTCTATGAAGGGCACAGAGTTCTTCATTTTGTAGCCACATTCTGCTGTCCTCCTGTGCCCTTACATAATAGAACTACTCTGCAATTTCATATGCTAAATAAGACCTCAGAATCCATCCAAGTAATGACAGTGTCTTTACCGCCTCCCGAAGCCAAACATGTTTCTAGTTTACAGAGTTAAGGTTTATTTCCATATTCTGCAACTCCTTTTCATTGCATTAACTTCGCCATACGGAATGCCATGAACTCTACTTATAGTGAAAGGGGAAAGAAATCCCAAATTGCTCAAATGCTGCTTGTGTCGTACGAGTCTAGAGACAAAGAATTTTCTCTGAGGACAGCTGCTCTATGTCATACCGTACAGGAGCTCTGCCAGAGAACCAAATGTTCACTCTGTATTCTATTCACCCAGTTATATGCTCAGGCATTGAATACTGTAGGTCTGCTTTCCATACTGCCTGTATAACTTACCCTTGTGCTTCAGATATTCGTTGCAATATATGTGGATATGCACTGAATTCACTGATACGCACTGAATTTCTATTTTAGGAGCAAATCCATCTCGCAAAGGAACCATCTTAGCCCAAAAAGTCAGAAGTTTGGTGTCAGGTAAACCTCAGTTTCAAAAATCTGGTTCTACTACTTAGTATTTGGATTACCTGGAGCAAAGGATTTAACATTTTTGAGCCTCGTGGTTCCACCTATAAAACTGGGGGTAACAACTGCCTTGAGACTCAAATTGGGTAACATACATGAAAGCACGCAGCTTTGTGCCCAACACCTAGTACGTGTTTAATAAAGGTAAGTTGTCTTCCTTTCTTCTTTCCTCCTTCCTTTTGTACCCTGATCTTTACTGGTGGACAATGTCATTAAGAAAATCGTTACTCTTCCATACTTGCAAAATATCTTCTTTCAGGGATATGGGACTTGTATGAAATGGTTCATCCTGACATATATCTTTTGACCTCTCTGTATTCAAAATAAAAACATAAAACTAAATGCAAATAGGATGTGGATCAGTCATCAAGATTACAGGAGAATAAATGCCTTAAAGACTTGAGTAGTCGAGTCACTCAAAAGCCCTCTCTGAGCCTCAGGCTACCATGAAGATTAAATGATACACTGACTCACTGATTCAGCAAATATTTATTTAATGTCTGCTGTGTTTCTGGCACTCTTCAGAAGGAGGAGAATACATCTGTGAATAAGGCAGATAATCCCTAAAAAACTAATAATAAATAGATAAACAAGTAGCATTAAGTGCTTTGCAGGAAATAAAATGAAGCCAGTGGCTATTGGCATGAGGTGGTTCAGATGAGGCATCACAGGAGGTGACATTTGAGCAGAGAAAAAAAAATGATACAAAGGAACTAGACATTTGGAGATCTGAGGGCAAAGTGTTCCAAGCAAAGGGAAGAGTAAAGGCAAAGGCCCTAAGGTGGGAAAAAGTTTAGCATGTGCCAGAAACAGGGATGAGGTCACGGAGGCTGGACAGAGAGACAGAAGGTCAGCGTTAGTTAACAGTAGTACCAGTGGGAACTGGGGTCATGCAAGCCATGGTAAGCAGTCAGAGTTGTAGGTGTTCTAGGAGCCATCGGAGAGTTCTGTTTTCTTCTGTTCTATTGTGGCAACATTGACATAGCACATCGCGTTAGTTTCAGGCATATAACACGATAATTTGATATTTGTGTATACAGTAGTCCCCCCTTTTCTGTAATGGACACCCCCAGGGGATGCCTGAAACCACCAAAAGTAATGAACCCATATGATGTTCTGTCCTGTACCTACATAGCAATGATAAAGTTTAATTTGTAAATTAGGCCATTTTACAAACAGAAGATTCAATATTACTGCAGACCTTAGCAATCTCAGCATATGATAGTTCTTGCTTTCCTTATTAAAATATTTGAGAACTTTTTACTTAAAGGAAACACTTCATGGCTTCTCTTTGCATATCCAAATTGCCACTCTTGCACTTTAGGGCCATTACTAAATAAAATAAGGGTACCTGAACCCAAGCACTGTGACCCAGTGAAACTCAAGCTGCTAACTATGAAGGCTACTAAGTGACTAATGAGTGGGGACCGTGCACAACATGGACATGCCTGACAAAGGGAAGATTCGTGTCCCAGGCAGGACAAAGGAAACTTCATCACACTACTCAGCACACAATTTAAAACTTATCGTTGAGATACAATGATATTTCTGGAATTTTCCATGTAATATTTTCAGACCCTGTTGCTTGCAGGTAACTAAAGCCTGGAAAAGGAAACCCCGGATAAGGGGGGACTACTGTATTGTGAAATGATCACCACAGTAAATCTAATTAACATCCATCATCACACATAGTTACAAAATTTGTTTTTCTTGTGATGGGAACCTTTAAGATTGACTCTCTTAGCAACTTCAAAGTCGGCAATACAGTATTATTAACTGCAGTTAAGAGTTTTAAGGTGGAAGGTAACTTCAGTTGTTTTACTTTTATAAAGGGTCACTTTGGCTGCTATGTGAAAAATAGATTATCAGGAGACCAAAGGAACTAGGAAATGATCTCAGGAGCCCATGGAAGGCTGTGAGAGAAACAGGTTTAGAGAAAGAAATCAAGAGTTCTTTCCTGCCACTTTGTGGTTAAGAGCTTACTATACATAAAAAGGGAACTCTCCAATATACAACAGACGTCTCGGTCTGGGCTCAGACACCCAGGGCTGGAGAGAAAAACTGGACAATCAATGAATAAAGCTGGTCACTGAAACTATTACTAGATGAGATCGTCCAGGAAAAAATCAGAACTAGAGGAATAAACGTAAGACCAAGTACTGGGCATGCCAACATTTACAAGTACAGTAGAGGAACAAAAGCAGTCCATGAAGTAAGAGAAAAAAGAGTGACCTCAAGAAGGCTGATGAAAGAGGAGAGAGTGCTGCTACTGAGAGGCTGAGAAACACGGAGACGAAAAAACTTGGATTTAGCAATATGAAGGTTATTGATGCCGATGTTCAAAGCATTGAAAACATACCATACACAGTGGTAAACACACAGATAGCATGCACGCATTCCCTTTTCTCTTCCCTGCCCTCCTCCATTTATCCACTCAGTAAATAGTCACCGAGTACCTAAGAGGTGCCAAGCACACTTCTAGGCACTGGAGCTACAATGATGATAGACATTGCTCTGATGTAATTACATCTGCCTCCTCAAAGACACCCACAGCAATCTAAGAGAGTCTATCCAAAGGGCAAGAACCTATCAGTAACACAGCACTTGAAGACATAGATAAGCATGACAACTTGATTGGGAAATTTCCTTAAAAGACCTCAGAAGTACAACAAAACCCTGAAAGCCTGTACTACCGCATATACATTAATAGGACTGTCTCCCCTTTGGAAAACAAAGAGCAGTTGAACCCACATTTCTCCTCAGAACTGACCCTTTCCAGTCCTATCCACCTATGGAATCCAACACAATTTCCTACAGAATACCATTTTTGCACCCCGCCATTAATTCAGCTGGTCCTAAAGCCTTTTATCGACTTTTTACACATTCCCTAAATAAAATATTTAGCCTTTGCACCCAAGCCCTTCCCAAAATTGCATGCAACAAACAAGCAAAGAAGAAATAAAAGAAGGAAACCAGTAACAACTGGGACATTGTAACAACTATAACAGCTGTAGAAACTTTTAATGTCCAGAGCCTTCTTCTGAGGTAGAGAAAGCCATCCAGCCCAACTGCCCCTGATCGCTGTTCTTTATGAGTTAAGAGTGAGAATAACGATTGGTGCATTCCTTGGCTCTTTGATACATACTTCACATTCTCTCCAAGACTATACATAGCAAGTAATTAGAAACCTAGTTCTTTCTGACGGACAATGCAGAGAGCGTCTGCAAGCAGTCTCTTCACTGTAGGAAGCGAAAAAGAATGAGTGTTCCAAACTGAAAATACAAAACCTGCACAAAGGAGGGGGCCTTCCCCGGGGCATCTCTCTCCTCCTCGAGAGCAAGTCCAGTGCAGAACATCTGGGCTTTTGTACAAAGTACAGGGAATTTATAGTTTTGTTCCATCTTTACATCACAAATGTCAATTATTTAGGTTTGTGTTCTCCCTCCTAAAATCCTCTCAACAGTTGCTTGCTATTATTAGCAAGACAGAGATATCTTTTGAGTATATGTGCTGCTGAAGCAAGCACCAGAGCTATGTTATGAAATGACTGTCTAACCAAAACACTTTTCCCCCTTTATCCGTAGGAAGAAATTAACTCATCTAGTCCCGAATCAGGCCCCCAAATCCATTCTTAACGTGTGCCTTTTACGTGAACTGCATTTACTGAAAACAAAGAAGGGAAGAAGTATGCTTCTAAACAGCTCCCGGGTGGCTCACGTCTCCAGCATGAGGCAACATTCAGAATAGATTTGGAAGCTTCTCACCAGCATCACGGGGATAAGGGTCAGACCAGTCAGTACAAAATCTATGCAGGGCCAATACTGCCTTCCTTCCCCTGGGCCTGTGACAGGAGAAGGGAGATCTTTCCTCAGAATTCCACACCCAACGTGAGCTCTCTCTTATTCCCCATTATTCTGGGACATGAAAATGATTTAACTGTAACACATGTCAGGTCTACTGCCAAACAGACCAGCTTTCACCAGTCAGTCCTAATCACTGAGCAGGCTTGAAAGTGTGACTTAAGCCCAGCGTGAGAAACATTTGTGCAAAACTGTCAGCCACTGGGCCCTGGGCACCCATCTGCATTCCACCCCTCTGAGGTCCCGCCCCCAGAGCCCTCGCCAACTGCCAACGTGCTCACCAGCTAGTCCCCACAGTGCTAGCAGCTGCCACTCAGCCAGTCAGCAAGCGGCAGGCCGCCAGCACAGAAGTTTGAGAATGCAAGCCTGCCCCGTCATAGTGCTGTAAAGGTTGAAGGTCCTTGGGTGTGCTAGCCTCTAATTTGCCTCACTTGCCCTCCCACCACCCTTCTCCCATCCCTCCTCTGTGACACCTCCCACAGTGGCATTTCACTTGTCTCTATAGTAACAGCATCTGGTTTCAGGGTTATAACTTTATGCAGAGCAATTCTCCTCCTAACCTAAGGCTTTTGCCAAAGGATGCAATAGCAAAAAGGCTGCTGCTTAACAAAAACACCCCTGTTCTCTTGTCACCCCAGGACTGTGGCCATGCTGTGAGCTGCAGGGTCTCAGCAGAGGCAGCACTCAAATGAAAGACAGCAGAAACCAGACCTTCCAACCTGCACAGAGTGGTTCATGTGCAGAGGACCCGCTCTGGGGCTTGCAGCCCCAGTCCCAGAGCCGGCCCACTGCCAGGCATATGCTGTTATCCACTCAACCAGGCTGCACACAGATCACATGAATCGTCAGGCTTTCTGACTACTTCCAAAAAAGTACCACAACATGACACCCTAGGGAGAACAGTTCCAGTTTTCAACATGTCCATTCCTGAATTTGATGCCACAGCTTAAAGTTCATTAGTTAACCTCAGATTTAAACTCATCCTACTTTATCCTTTCTAGCTTGATCTGTTTATGACCTCCAGTGAACCCCATTATCTCTCACTTTACAACAGCTTTCCTGTGCATAGCAAATGTTTAAACAGCTCTTTACACACATGCCCACACACACACACTGAAGTGACGCACGCAGAGGAGTGGACAAATAGTAGGAAGTGAAGAGTTTTATTATTATCATTAGTCGTTGCTGCCATGAAAAATTATATTTACAGTGTGCATAAGGGCCTTTACTTGAGGACTATTCATCCGAGGTCTCAGAGCTCAAAAGCTGGCTGTCCTCACTACTTGGCTCATCTTAGATCAGACAGGAGGCAAAATATAGCATTTTCACAGGTCTCTTTCAGGAGCTACATGGAATGCAACAGTCATACTGACATTTAAAATTATATACGCATACACACTTCTCTGAATTCTATTCCCTATTCAAATAATTTCATTACAAATCATTTGTAAACATGATGCTTTATTTCAAACTTCTTAAACCACACAGCTTTTTACTGGTGCCTTTGTTGTTTTGAAAAGTCTGCTGTCCATATTTTCAACATACACTTCAAGAACACTATCAATCCCCAAACCGCAGGAGACAGGGACAGCAGTCTCGCTGGCTGCAAAGAGCACTGCCATCTTTTGGCAACATGTGTTCACTACAAGGAAGCGGAGGGCGGGGGCAGAGGGAAAACTACAACTAATGCCCTTCGTGGGCTTTGCCAACTCGAGAGAGACCTTCACTCCCACAGCAAAGACGGGAGGAGAGCACGGTTGTTGATGTCACTGGAGAGGCTGTCAGATCTCTGCACATACATATTGGCAAAAAGAGCTATCAGTGTGGAAAGCCTGACAAGCATGACAAATGACAGAAGCGACTGACTCCCAGAGATTAGCCGGCAACAAAGCAAAGCAAATCTCCTACGCAGAGTTCAGGAGTGCCCTGATCAGTCTAAAACTTTACACGGGCCCAGGGCCAGGGAGAACTGGGTGACAGCCCCACATGAAATCTGACTGCCGACCAGATAAAAGGTGAAAATGTAATCCAGAGCACGATCATGCCAAACATAATTCTGGATTTATGAACTGCATTAAAAGTTCATTTGTACACTTGGGCACTTACCCCAGAGAAGTGAAAACTCACATTCACACAGAAAGGTGTACGTGAATGTTCATAGCAGCTTTACTTGCAATAGCCAAGGACCAAAATTAGCCTAGATGGCTTTCAGCGCGTGAATGGTTAAACAGACTGTGGTACATCCATACCATGGAATACTGCTTGGCAACAAAAAGGAACAAACTATTAATACACAAAACAAAATGAATGACTCTCCAGGGCCCTATGCTGAGTGGAAAATGCTAACTCCAAGAGATTGTATACTATCAGATTCCATTTATATAACATTTTTGAGATGACAACATTTTAGATAAGAAAGACAGATTAGTGGTGTCCAGAACATAGAAACTGAAGTGCAGGGGGCATATTTGTAGCTATGAAAGGGACACATGAGAGATCCTTGCAGAGTTGGCTCTGTTCAGTACCTTACCCATGGTGATGGGTACATGAATCTACATAGGTGATGAAACTGTATAGAACTTAAAATACACAGAGAGAGAAATGAGTACAAGTAAAACTAAGGAAATCTGAATAAGTTCAGTGGGCATATCTGTGCCAATATCCTGGTTATGATACTGTGCTAAAGTTTTATAAAGTATTAATATTGAAGCAAACTGGAAGTATACAAGCAAACTCCGTATTATTTCTCAAATTTGCATGTGAATCTACATTTATCTCAATAACAATTTTAATTTAAAAAAGCTCATTTGTAAATCTGGTTTTTCAATTTCCCCTGAAACTTTATTTGATATGACGGTCAGGTACAGAAGCTGGCCCATCTACACATGTGCAGAATCAGGAGAACCGACTGCCAATCCCAGATGTGCCCTAAGAACTGTGTAACTTTGGGAATGTTAGTTAACCTCTCACTTCAGTTTCCTTGAAAATGAACCTGAAACACTTCCTAAATGATTTGTGGTATTAGATAAGTTCCTGGAGTAAATAAACCAAATTAACTTTAGTGGAACCTAAATCTAAGGTCCCTAGGAAACATCATAGAGTATTAACAGTCCCACAGTCCCAAAGGCCATAATTCTGTCTCCATGAGCACATGCATGGGATTGTCACCTGGGGACACTGCAATAAATGCCACTCAAGGCCATAGTTTCAAATTCCCTTCTCCCACCTTCTCCATGTTGGGGCAAGATTGCCTATATTCTGTCCTCAGTTTGCTGGCTGAGCTCTAAAAGGTTGGAGCAGGCTCAGAAATAAAGGACAAGAAAAGAACTGGTACAAAGTGGAGACAGGGACTTTGGGATGAGGAAGGGGATGGAGGCTCAGAGGTGGTGACAGATGAAGGAGAAATTGAAGGAGTGGGTGTTACACGCTGAAAAGGAAATAAATGGCTTGCATGATTCCCCTCAGAACAATCCCCTGACAGCCTACGTGCACCTTCTTCAATTATTTTAATGAGCTAATCCATATGCTGCCATGACCACCACATGCTGCTTCCGACCAGAGCTCCACTGAAGAATCAAGCGGTCTCATGCCTATGTCAGAGATTCAGCACTTTGCCAATTGATAGTTTTCTCGGGGTTCTTACTGTTAGGGACAGGAAATGAAGGCTCCCTTCTACCGTCATTTCACTTTCAATTGACCTTCTTCAAGGGCTCTGGTGTGAATATCAGAAAGATCCTAAGAGAGGGTTTAGGCAAGAAATGAAAATCCTGTGGGTGTTCCATGTGAAAAGCCAGGAGGGCAGCAGTGGGCATGGCCATCTTTGTTCCCTTTCCTTCCCACAATGCCAGGTCTTCAACCAAGAGCCAGACCCAACCAGCATCAAAGAAGAAAGGCAGAACAAAGAGAAGATGGGAAGACAACCCACGGGGTAATAGTGGGGAAAAGGACCATTCATAGCTGGCAACTCATTCTGCAAGGCAGCTGTGAGTCAAGGGATGCTCCAGCTACATCCACACTTAGAAGTGAGCACATGATGGCTGGCTTGCCGTCTGCCCTCCCACCAATGGTTTCTAACTGGCCTCTCTGGCTCTAAACTCCATCCCTCCTAATCCATCTATTTAGAAAATAATTTGGTGTCATTCTCCCTTTAAAGATTACTCAATGTTTCTTCATTGTATTGAAGAAATCCAAACTGCTCAACATGAAATTTAAGGCTTGTTGTGAGTAGTCCACACCTAGCTCTTGCCATGTCCCACACCATTCCATTGTGTGCAGGCTACCATGCCTTTGTATATATACTATTTCCTCTAATTAGTATATCATCTTAGTTAACCCATTCTTCAAGACCCAACTCAAACCTCTCTAGATCCCTCTCTCCATCCTTATACACACCTTTTCCCAGGAAGAGCTATGACCCTTCCTCTGTTCTCCCACAGCTCTTTGAATGCATATACAGCATATACACCATTCTCACATACTGTGTACAACACTGCATTGTCACCATCATTTAACCTCACACATGGTGCTCGGACATGTCATGGCAGTCAACCTCAGCACATCAAAAGCTTTTTAAGAGTGAGTATTCATCTTTCTATACTCATTCTACTTCCAGTGTCAAGCACAGTCACTACACATAGCAAATACCCACTGAAGTTGATGAATGAATAAATGAATCAACCAAAGAGGGATGGGTATAGTAAGAGTATAAACATGTTTGGTGCTAAGTACATCTCTAAGTTTAAAGGCCCTAAATGTATTTTTCAAACAACATGAGCCCCTTACACAAGCAAACTTCTAATTACTTATCTGGTATTCAACTAAAGAAACAAAAAAGTGATTTGTTCCCAAGCTACAGCAGGGAAATGGCTATGTTGTATTCCCTTAAAGAAGTAATGTCTATGGGTGAACTAAAGAATTTTTTAAAGAATATTTTTAACTAAAAAAAAAAGGAATAATTTTAACTATCTAATTTTCCCCTTTACTACATGCCCCATTAGCTAACTTTGGAACTTAACTCTTTACATAGAATATAACTACACCATAATGTGTAAAATGAGAATTTCCCCTTGTCTGCTAAAAAAAAAAAAAAAAAAGTTAAGAGGTTCCTGGAGCTGCCACATAATAGGTTCTAAGTAAATATTAGTTCAATGAATATTTGAATGAATGAATTTAAAAATAAACCATCACTTAAACTGCTTTTAAAATACAATAGAAGTATGAGAAGTTATGGGTAAGTTTAATTTTGTTCCTTAGGTCTGCAACAGGACAAATAAAACTCTGTAATATGTTTAGGTAAGCCATTAAAGAAGCTGGATGGCAACTACCTCCAAAAGAAAATTAGTATTTAAAATGTCAATAAAAATCATGAACTTGCGCTCTAGAAAATTGTAGTCTAACTTTAAATTTATAGAGTCAATGTAAACTATTTGTAAAATTAGTTCAGGGACAGCACTGATAACTAAAAGTCACAGTTATTTTAGTCTGTGATTTTGCACATATTTATTGTGGCTTTTACAGGACCTCAGGTCAGATCCAAGTTGGCAGGTGGATAGGAATGCCAAAGTAGGAGTTTGTTCCTGGACATAGTATAGTGAGTCAGCTTGATTGCATCTGATCAGGCATAGCTCCTGACCTACCCAACTCTGACATCAGAGTGGACAATGCATCAACCCAATGCAGTAGCTATACTATTTACATCTTCCATTTTAAACCAGCACACCTACTGGCAGGAATGAGGCTCCTGACATTTTATTGAGTTCTTGCTACATGTGAGGACCTGTGCTAAGCATCATGAATGCATTATTTCCTTCTTTATGTTGTTATATTTTGTCCAACTGGCTCAGTAATAGGACAGGACTGAAGGTTCTAGCTAAAGGACTTCAATACTTGTAACAATATAGGGAGCGAGAAGAGGGACACTCACCATCTATTTTTTTTAAGTCTCATTTTTACCATCTGGCAGCCATGGACAGATCATCCAAACAGAAAATAAATAAGGAAATATCAGTTTTAAATGATACATTACAGCAACTGACATAATTGACATTTACAGGACACTCCATCCTACAATACAAGATTCCATTCTTTAGTAGTGCACATGGAAAATTCTCAAGGATAGACGATATACTAGGTTAAAAAGAAAGCCTCAGCAAATTCAAGAAGATTGAAATCACATCAAGTGTATTATCAGACAACAAAGCTCTGAAATTGGAGATCAATTGCAAAAAGAAAGCAGAAAAAAAGCACATATATGTGGAGATTAAACATGCTATTAAAAAATGACTGAGTCAAATAAGAAATACAAATTATCAAAAATACATAGAAACTAATGACAATGAAAACACAAAACATCAAAATTATTGGGATGCAGCAAAAGCTGTAATAAGAAGGAAAATTGTATCATCACAGGCCTATCTCAGGAAAAAAGAAAAATTATAAGTAAACAACTTAACATCGCATCTTAAAGAACTAGAAAAAAAGGAATGAAAAAAAAGCCCAAAGTCAGCAGAAGAAAGGAAATAAGAAAAATTAGAGCAGAACTAAATGAAATAGAAAACAGAAAAACATTAGAAAAAAATAATGCAAGTAAGAGCTGGTTCTTCGGAAAAAAAAAATCAATAAAATTGACAAACCCCGGACTGGCTTCACCAAGGGACAAAGAGAGAAGACACAAACAACCAAAATTAACAATGAAAGAAGAGAAATTACAACTGATACAACAAAAATACAAAGGATCAAACAAGAATACTATGAAAAGCTGTATGTCACTGAATTTAGCAACAAGGAAGTACACTAGTTTCCAGAAACATAATCTACCTAGACAGAACCAAGAAGAACTAGACAATCTAAATAGACCAATCAACAGTAAGGAAATTGAAACAATCATCCAAAAACTCCCCAAAAGCAAAAGCCCTGGACAAGACAGTCTCGCCAACAAGGTTTACCAGGCATTCAAAGAGGAATTAAAACTACCCTCCTCAAACTGTTCAAAAAAATTGAAGATGAGGCAATACTTCCCAACTCACTCTACATTACCCTAATATCAAAGCCTGGTAAGGATAACAAAAAAACAGAATAGACTGGTATGTGTGATAAATACAGATATAAAAATTCTAAACAAAATACTAGCAAACAGAATACAATACATTGAAATCAAGTGGGATTCACCCCAGGGGCACAAGGATCACTCAATATACACAAATCAATCAATGTGATAAACCACACAAACAAAAGATAAAAACCATGTGATTATATCAATTGATGCAGAAAAAGCATTCAACAAGGTACAACATCTATTTATGATCCAAACACAGACTAAAATGGGTATAGAAAGAAAGTATTTCAACAAAATAAAGGCCATATACAATAAACCCTCAGCTAATATCATACTGAATGGGGAAAAACTGAAGTCTATTCTCCTAAAATCAGGAATAAGACAGGGAGAGATGTTCCCTGTCACCACTGAAACTCAGTATAGTACTGAAAGTTCTAGCCAGAGCAATCAGGCACGAGAAAAAGAATAAAAGGCATTCAAATTAGGAGAGAAGTCAAACTGTCACTTTTTTCAGATAACATGTTCCTTTATATAGAACCCTAAAGGCTCCACCAGAAAACTATTAGAAACAATAAACAAATACAGTAAACTTGCAGGATACAAATCAATGTACAAAAATCCATTCATTTTTATATACCAACAATGAAATTTCAGAAAAAGAAAAGAGAAAAACAATACCTTCTGTGATTGCAACAAAAAGAATAAAATATCTAGGAATAAACTTAACAAAGAACGTGATGGACTTATACTCTGAAAAGTATAAGACTCTATTAAAAGCAACTGAAGAGGACACAAAGAAATGGAAAGATATTCCATGTTCATGGATTGGAAGAATCAGCATAGTTAAAAGAGCCATATTACTCCAAGCAATATACAGATTTAATACAATTCCCATCAAAATCCCATAGACACTCTTTCAAGAAATGTATCAAAAAATTATCAGATTCATATGGAACCACAAAAGACCCCCAAATCACCAGGGTAATCCTATAAAAAATAAATAAGACTAGAGGCATCATGCTCCCCAATTTCAATCTACCCTACAAAGTGTCAATAATTGAAATAGCTTGGTATTGGTAGAAAAAAGACACACAGACCAATAAAACAGAATCAAAAACCCAGAAATAAATCACAAATATATGGACAGATAATTTTCAACAAAGGAGCAAAAAATATACAAGGGTTAAAGAAAGCCTCTTCAGTAAATGGTGGTGGGAAAATTGGAAAACCACATGCAAAAGAATGAATCTGAACTATGAAC
>PVJL010001147.1:177223-292724 GCA_004026885.1 Lyroderma lyra | reverse complement strand
TAAAATGGCCATTCTGCCCAAAGCAATCTACAGATTTAATGCAATACCCATCAAAATCCCACAATCATACTTTCGTGAAATAGATAAAAGAATTAGTAAATTTATATGGAACCATAAAAGACCTCAAATTGCCAAAGCAATACTACATAAAAAGAATAAGGCTGGTGGCATTACACTTCCTGACTTCAATTTATATTACAAAGCATCAATAGTCAAAACAGCTTGGTACTGGCAGAAGAACAGAAATATAGACCAATGGAATAGAACTGAAAACCCAGAAATAAACCCACAAATTTATGGACAAATAATTTTCAATAAAGGAGCAAAAAACATACAGTGGGGAAAAGACAGCCTCTTTAGTAGGTGGTGTTGGGAAAACTGGAAAAACATATGCAAAAGAATGAACCTGAGCTGTGAACTCTCTCCATATACAAAAATTAACTCGAAATGGATTAAAGACCTTCATACCAGACCTGCAACAATAAACTGTATAGAAGAAGACATTGGTACTAAACTTATAGACCTAGGACTCAAGGAAGACTTCATGAACCTGTCCTCAAAGGCAAGGGAAGTAAAAGCACAAATAAATGAATGGGATATATCAAACTAAAAAGCTTCTGCACAGCAAAAGAAACCATCAACAAGGCAAAGAGACAGCCAACTGAATGGGAGAAAATATTTGCAAACAGCGCATCAGATAAGGG
The DNA here is from genome assembly GCA_004026885.1 of Lyroderma lyra. Taxonomy (NCBI): domain Eukaryota; kingdom Metazoa; phylum Chordata; class Mammalia; order Chiroptera; family Megadermatidae; genus Lyroderma; species Lyroderma lyra. Next base: position 292,020 of record PVJL010001147.1, on the reverse strand, counting down.
TCTAATATCTAAAATATATAAAGAACTAATAAGACTTAACAACAAAAAAAACAAACAACCCATTTAAAAAGTGGGCAGAAGAACTAAACAGACACTTCTCCCTCGAAGAAATACAAAAGCCCAGCAGACATATGAAAAAAGGCTCATCCTCATTAGCTATCAGGGAAATGCAAATCAAAACCACAATGAGATACCACCTCACACCTGTGAGAATGGCTGTTATCAACAAGACAAGGAATAACAAGTGCTGGAGAGGATGTGGAGAAAAAGGAACTCTGGTACACTGCTGGTGGGAGTGCAAACTGGTACTACCACTGTGGAAGGCAGTGTGGGGGTTCCTCAGAAAATTGGGAATGGAGTCACCATGTGACCCAGCAATCCCCCTTCTGGGGATCTACCCAAAAGACTTGAAAACCTTTGTCCGCAAAGACTTATGTACCCCAATGTTCATTGCAGCGCTGTTCACAGTGGCCAAAACATGGAAACAACCAAAGTGCCCTGTGACAGACGACTGGATAAAGCAGCTGTGGTGCATACACACAATGGAATATTACTCAGCTATAAGAAAAGATGAAATATTGCCATTTGCAACAAAATGGATGGACCTGGAGATCATCATGCTTAGTGAAATAAGCCAGACAGAAAAAACAAGGAACTGTATGACTTCACTCATATGTGGAATATAATACTGAAAGCAACAAAGGGAAAAGAAATGAACAAAGAAACAAATAACCCATGGACACAATCAATAGTTTAATGTTCACTTGGGGATGAGTGGGTTAGGGAGGGAAGAAAGGGGAGGGGGTGGGAGAGGAGGGGGGAAGCTAAATATAAGGTGATGGAAAGAGAAGTCACATTAGGTGGTGAACTTATTATACAACAAGTTGACAATGCACTGTAGAATTGTATGCCTGAAACCTATGTATTCTTGCTAACAGATGTCACCCCAATAAGTCTAACAATAAAAATGAATTAAAAAAAAAAAATGGAAATGAAGTTACCATGTGATCTGGAAATCCCCCTTCTGGGTATCTACCCCCTAAATTAAAAAAAAACAGTCCATAAAAAAAAAAAAAAAAAAAGAAGAAGAAGTTTGGACACTGTAGAATTGTATGCCTGAAACCTATGTAATCCTTGCTAACAGATGTCACCCCAGTAAATCTAACAATAAAAATGAATTTAAAAAATATGACGAATATTTAAATTAAAAAAACATATTACAGTAAAAGACACATTGCCATTAATTCTCCTCAAAATAGTCCCCTTCACTTTGAACAATGTGTGATTTACTGCAATACACTTTTTAAGTTTAAACATTCACTGTATTTTTTTAATCACACCTGAATTGATTCAGGTTGCATGTGGCTTGTGGTATGGCAATTTCTGTCAAATAAAAACATTACGGTGTGCCTGCATCTACCTTATTCACCAGAACTAGCACCAAGTGACTTCTGGCTCTTCCCCAAAGTAAAAATGACCAGGAAAGCTAAACATTTTGAATTGATTCAGGACATCGAGGCAGCCACTACAGTGCAACTAAAGACACTCACAAAAGAGGACTTCCAGAATTGTTTCAGAAAGTGGCAAGAATGATGGGGTAAATGTGTTTGATGTGAGGGGGAGTATTTTGAGGGGGATTAATGGCAATGTGTCTTTTACTGTAATATGTTTTTTTAATTTAAATATTCATCCATCTTTTGATTACACTTTGTGCCTTTGAGCTAACTGTCTGTTTCATAAAGCATATGCTCTCTGTCTAGGTAGTTGAAAGGAAGTTTGTGGGTCAACGACATAAATGGCTTTGGGGAGACACTGAGAGAAGTGAATATTTTAGCTTTGGTCTAATTTTATTCTTCATATTTCAGTTTTGCTCAATTCAACTAATATTTATAGAGTATCTCTTTTGTTTCAGAAAATCTACAAGGCACTGGACATACAGAGAAAAATAAGAGAGCATCTCTGCCAGTGAGGAGCTTCTATTCTGTAGGACATGAAAAAAGAAACAATTTCAATGTCATGAGGTAAGTGTAGTATAAAAGTATATATAAGGTGGTATCGGGGCACACAGAAGAACATAGAATAAGTGGGTCAGAAGTTTGCAACAGTCTACTCCATGCTGGACATTGTTTCATATGAACCAGAGGAGTCCCATTTGAAAAGAGAATATTCAAGGGAATCATTATTTTATAAATGAAAAAGTAAGTCATTGATTTTATTTTTATGCACATTTTCTTGCTAGGTTGTTTGGATTGGGGTCCTGAAAGTGCCAAAAATATATGGAATAATTGATATGCACTAGGGGTCAATCCTGGGAGGCTTCTGCAAAAGGAGAGCATTGAGCAGGTTTGGAAGGGTAAAAAAGGCACAACTGTCTCCTGCCACCAGGCCTTGTCTGCTGCTCCTTTTGCTAGAAGTATTCTCAGTGTCCCTCTGTCTCCAATGCTGGCTCCTCTTTACCCTTCAGATCTGTTACCTTGACCACTCAACATGAAGAGCAATCTACCCTGTTATTCTCTCCTATGACATTTTCTTTTCTCTTTTAATTACTAAATTTGTTTGTATATACCCTGATGTTTATTGCAGCATTATTCATGGTGGCCAAGATGTGGAAACAACCAAAGTGCCCTGTGACAGATGACTGGATAAAGAAGCTGTGGTACATACACACAATGGAATATTACTCAGCTGTAAGAAAAGATGAAATATGCCATTTGTGACAACATGGATGAATCTTGAGATCATCATGCTGAGTGAAATGAGTCTGACAGAAAAAGTCAAGAACCATATGACTTTATCCATATGTAGGATATAAAAGTGGAAGCAACAAAGGAACAAGACAAAGATACAAAAATGATGTTTTATTTTAATGTGAAAGTAGTTCAACAATTTCTACTGCCTCTTTAGCATTATGTGTGCTCAAGCTGATTGAAATTTCTGGTAAAATCCAAATGGTCTTGATTAAATGTCTTTACATTCCACAGGCATTTCGCTGCATTTTAAACTACCAATGAGTGAGTCAGAATTGACAGGTAAAATTGCCAACGATGATGCTCTTAAAACATCTAGTCTCCATTCCGTTTCCTCTCCGGTGACTCATTACAAGATTTTTCCCGGGGCAATTCCCCTGACCACATAAGCTAAGTTAGCAAATCCAGGTCTCTGTAGCAGCACCTGGTCACTATTCTCCAGTGCTGTTAATTACTCACCTTTTAAAATTCTTTCAGCTTTTCACATAATAGCAGTGGTACAAGCAGAAGCTCAGTTACCTGGGAACAGGTAGGTGAAAGGATGGAAAATCAAGATAACAGCAGGAAAAAGAATTGGACTTGATATATTCAATTCAGTTGCAGAAAAATAGTCTTAGTGGCAGAATCTCCATTTGCAAATCTAAAAGAAAATATTGGTTGTAGTTAGGTTATAATGTAGGGGAAAAGGAAAAGATCACGTTAGGGAATGTACAAGGGGCTATGGATTATGGAGAAATGCAAATAACTGACTTTGACTTTTATTTGGTGCTAGAAATGTGTCTTAGGTTTCCAGGTTGAAACTAAAGTTGTTGGGGAGAGTCAAGATCAGCAGCGTAATATCTTTAGCATAGACAAGGGATTTGGGGGTTCAAATGATGACTTAGCAAAGGATTTATTTACTTTTTATTTCATTTACCTTTTGATTAGCATGAAGGGAAATTAATAGCCCACATAAGTTAGAAGCCAAGACCACTTACTTACTCTGTTTTATTTCTGTGTTTATAGAAAATTTTAAGAAAGGAAGACATCCATTTGAGACTAGTTCTCCATGGTATTTCTTGGGACTAAAACCAAATGAAGCACGCAGAATTTGGAGAAGGAATGACTGGTAAACTGTCTACTTGAGAATGTACCTGACCCCACCTGCATGTCTAATTATACACCTACCATCATTTTTTACTGTGATGCTAAAAAAAAGGCTATAATGGTATTAAAAGGGAATTAATCCTTATGCTATATAATCTGTAGTTGTTGGATACTTAGTTGTTTTTTTTTCCTCCATCTCGAATTTTGGCCACCACAGTGTCAAATAGATGTTAAGTCAGAGAAAATAACAAATTTAGGAATCCAGGTATATGGGAATTGATGGAAAGAGGAAAGGTGAAAGGAAGGAAAAACTTAATTTGGTTACTTAATTCAAGTACAGTAAGGATTTATTTTAAAAGTTTCTTGATAACATCTTTATTTTACTTTTACAGAGCAACAGACAAGGGGATATAGGCTTGAAATAAAGAACTAGAAAGTTCCGTTAGAAGCAGGGAAAACATTTTAAACTGTCAAATTGATAAACCATAGGAATGACCAAAGAAGAGAGATACTGAGTTCTCAGATAGCCTGTCTTAGCTATGATTTAGATATGCCACTGATGTATTACTGTTGTACATGTGCTTGACTAGAAATTCACTAATTGGTTTATTTTTATGGGTTCATTAGTAGGACGTGAATTATCTCTATTTTCTTCAACTATAATCTTTAAAATGGATGAGAATTTCTTCTGGGAGATGACCAAATCCATTTTGTGTATCTACAAAAGAAATGATAGTGTTTAGAGCAAATGTTAAAGAACCCTGTAACCTTCTTGACCTTTTGTTAAGAAAAGTATGGAGGTAGAGAAAAGTCATGAAGAACAAAAGATTCAGTGTTTGTTGTTGTTTTGTTTGTGTGTTTGTTTTTTAAAGAACATACTCAGTTTATTCAGAGCAAAAAATGGCTTCTATTACTCTTTCTGGGGCAGTTGGTTGCCTTCCTTCATCTAGTTTTATGTATTCAACCAGGAGCAACTTTTTTGAAACTCTGAGGCACAAGCAAATACATGTTAATGTCTTCTGGTATTCAGTTCTTTGTTTTCTTTTCTTTTGTAGATTACTTGACTCATTTCCAGACTCCCCATGTTTCCTATTTCTTTGTCCAATATTTTCTTCTGATGTATCTCATGTAGGTTTATTTTACTTGGACAGTACCACATGTTCCAAATGTATTTTACTTTTTATACTATCAGAACTCCCAATTGCTTAAATACCTACATATGAGTTACCTGCTGCTCCCAAACAGTGATCAGAAAAACTACCTTACATAAGGATGTAAAAGACTTGTCATTTCGTATTGCCTAAACTTTAGGAACATTAAGTGTACAGGGTTCGGCACAAATAACACCTCTTTTTATGAGCTGGTAATCTATACCAAATCTTTTATTATGAAATCATAAGCATGTAATTCTATAACATAGCAATATCACACTCAAGTACACTTTAGGTGACATTTTGGGTGAAATGTTGAAATTGCTGTCCATCTTGTGCAAGACATTCACACACAGGGTCTGGTGTTCTTTCTGCTGGACCTTGAATTATTTTCCAAGTGTATGACTTGGGTGCCTAGACAACTTCTAATTCTCCTATCAAATTAGAGGATATATTAGGTATATAGTCAATCTTGTGTGTGTGTGTAGAAATAATGAATTCTTCCATGAAGTTTACATTTTTATGGTGTGTGACCATTGTTGGCTCCCAGTGTTTCTGAAAAACGCTAGTTAGCAATTGTTGAGAAACCTTTCTTCCTCTGCTACTTTCTTATCTACCTTTTGTCTGTCCACTTATTCATCATCTTTCCCTCCCTCAGTCTGTCCATTCATCCATCCAGGTAAATGCACTTACTCATTCACTCCCCTAACAGATACTAATGAGAGGCACGCTATATATTGGGAGTGGTACCAGGGAACCTGGGGCAATAGAATAAATGTAAAACACTCTGACTTTTCCCTGGAGAAACTTTGAGCTGAATGGAGAGCTCCCCAGCCTTGGTGCTATTGACATCTGAAGTTGGGTAATTCTTTGTTGTTGGGGGTTATACCGTGAATGTAGGGATTGTAGAATGTTCAGCAGCATCCCTGGCTTCTATCTACTAGATGCCAGTAACAACCCTGCTCTGTCCCAGCTGTGACAGCCAAGAATGTTTCTAGACATTGCCAAATATCCCCTGTAGGGAAGTAAAATATCCTTAATGAAAACACTGTTTTAATGAGAGAGATGTAAAGGGCATATTTCCCTGCATTTGATAAGTCCTATAACAAGGGTGCACATATTGGAGATTTATTTTGGATATATCCTGTCTTTGGTCCCATGAGTGATTATTGGTAACATACTTCTGCAAACTCATCCTTCATTCAATCCCAAAAGGAGATCATATATTTCAGGAAATTATTCATCATAATTCATGGTTCTTTTGCATTACAGTGACTTTTGGTATTCCATGTGATAGATCCTCATTCAGGCAAATTATTCAGCCAAATCACTAGACTTCATTATTGCTTTCTCTACCATGCAGTTTCTGTTGAAATGACTTGCAGAGATATTTAATATAAATGTTCTTTTAAAAAAGTGGTTATTAAATATTAAACTATTAAAAATGAGCCATTGTATAGATCAGGATGGGAAAAGTTGAATTTGTAATCAATTAAGCAAATTTTTTTGTGGGAGGAGCTGTTCTTTTTTTAATAAAAATTTTTTATCACTTTTAACTGAGATTATTATTACTTCTATATTAGCTTTTCAAGTCAGACCTTTAGTAGTTTATGTAACAAACAAAGGTTGACAATAGTTAAAATAAACAATATCTCATTACATATTACTGGGTATGAGACATTTGTACTGATTTGCTCATATGGCAGATAATACAGGCCTCTTATTGTTACGTTTTCTTTGATTACATCATTTCATTTACTGATGCTCCAGTGCTGTTTTCTCTTAAATTCTACATTGAAGCATACCTTTCTTTAGGTTTTGAAAGTGGTGATAGAATTTCATGGTTCTTTATGTATTTTTAATTCTGGAATTCAAGAAATCATTTGAATAGTGCTTCAAATGCTTTCCTCCTCCTCACTTGACCCTATAAAACTTCGATTATAGAAATTCTTTACCTATTGGCCATGGGTAAAAGTGGGAGGAATTAGCAATTTTATTTTTGCTGGGGTTCTGATAATTATTAATAGTAGGTTCAATAACAGCAAAGTTTTACTATAGTGTTGACAATTATTAGCTCTTTATTTTCAGAGATAAATTTTCTCACTTTTAATTTACCCTGACTATATTCCTACAAAGAAAGACTGAGTAGGATTAATTTTTTCTCTGCCTAACTTTCTAGAGATGCAGAGTAAACTTCTTACATAGAGGTACAACTGATACTTGCTATAATATTTCAGTCATCATCTTTGGGAGTGTTCAGTTGAGTACACACAGACTTCTATCACAGTTCTAGATGTTTTGGCAGAATAAACGTACATAACACAGAAAGAGAATGACTTCCCTGTACCATTTGCCAATACATTGCAGTAGAAGTGACTAATATATTCTTTAGGATTTATACCTGAATCTTTGTTTAAATGCAGTCTGCTCTGCCCTTGATAAATTGGCCCATGTAGCCAACCGTAGCAAAGAGACATTTTGTCTTTTGGATACATGCAGGTCTGACAGTAACTGAGTTGAGATTCTTTTGGGTAGATGTAGAAACTAATCTTTCTGTAGCTCTAGAATTTTACTCTTTATTTGCATTTTTAGATGCGTTTTTGTTGAAATTTTTATCACATTGTGTAGAGGTCAATGATTTAGTAAAAAAAAATTAAATAGAGAAGTTTGTTTTCTTCACTTAAAAATTCCTACTGAATCATAACAACATTTTAGTCCGTACTGCTATTTGTGCTGTTGAGTTCCATATCTTTCTATTTGCTGTGTAAGGAGTTGTTTCTTTTTATTTTCCACAGACTCCCTTGTTAAAGCTTCAAATGTGACTTTATTCTAGAGTCCTTATTAAATTTGGTGACTAAATGTATGTTTACTTTATTAATACATTTAATAATTTTTGTTTATTTTTTATATCAAAACTCTGTGATGAGATGCATTATTTCACAATCTCTAAATGGCCAAGGTTATTTAGAGTCCTGGAAATTTCACCATGCATCCTCTCAGTATATGCAGAATTTAACCACCTCTCACTACCTCCATCTTTATCACCCTGCTAAGTTACCTAAGAGATCTTGCTTGGGTTATTGCAATAGCTTTTAATTATCTCCCTGGTTCTATCCTTGAGAATCTAAAGTGTATTCACAAATGCAGCAGCCAGAGTGATCCTTTAACAATGTAAGCCAGATTTTGTTGTTCCCCTGTTCAAACTCCAGTTGCTTATCACATTCAGAATAATAACCAAAGTCCTATAGTTTATAAGGCTCTGCTGCACACTCTGCTCCCTTTGCTTCATCCCCCGAATACTCATGTTTATTCTCTCTGGCCTCCTTATAGTTCTTTGAACATACCAAGTGAGTTCACACTTCACAGCGTTTACTCTTGGTGTTACCTCTACCTGAAATATTCTTCCCCCAGATACCTTTATGGTTTGCTCATTCACCTTCTTTAGCTTTCCCATCAGTCAACTTATCAGCATGAAATTTCCTATCAATTCTATTTTATAAAAACACTCCCATACTGCTTTATTTAATTTCCTTGCTAAATTTTTCTCCATAGTGAGACCATTGACTGACATTCTATATATCTTTTTGTTTTCATTTTTTACTTTATTAAAATACTGAGTTTATTTCACATATATATTTTTGTCTCCTCATTATTTTTATTTGTCTGACCATGACTACTACTACTCTGTCCTATCATAACATTCCATATATACTTAAAACCAACCAAGGCATGGAGTTCCATCTTTAAAAACTAAACAGGCATTTTGGACAACACATTCTTGGCAATGGAACCTAGACAGCCTTTATCAGACACAGAAGAGAAAGTTCTCACTCTGCATTAAAAATGATAGCCAGATATCAACTGTAACAGAAATGAAATAAGATGAAAAATTTTAACAAACTGTTTAAACTATTTTCTTAAAGATACTCCCTCCACTGCCAGAGGTCTTGAATAGCCTCCTGATCAGTCATCCGGAAGCAATTTCTTCACGTAATTGATGAACTTGGCTTCCACTTTAGGAAGAGAACCACCTTTTTCTAACTTGCTTGCATTTTTGCTTTAATGGCTTCTCCAGAACTAGGTCCTTTCAGTATTTTAGGAATTTTTTCCTGTTTTTTGAAGGATTCTTGTGCTTTTGATCTTGGTGTTGATGGTGTTGAGTCTTTTCCATTCTAGTCTGATTTTTGTGCATTTTTCAGTGGACTATCTCATACAGAATTTTTTTACTGGAGTATTTTTTTCTTTTAGCTTCCTCCTCATTCAAATCATCATCATCGTCATCTTCATCATTATCTACATTAACAGCAAGTTTTACTTTTTTCTGTGGAAACTTGCTACCACTTCCAGGGGCAGAACGCTTTCCAAATATACTTCAGAGTTTCACATCCTTCTCATCATCATCTCTGGACTCTGCATCTTCCTCCACAGCTACTAAGTGCTGTCCACCGACATGCACAGGCCCTGACCACACTTCAACCGTAAGACCACAGGTGGTGTTATTTCAAAGCCCTCAAGAGAAACTGTTGGCCATACAGACATTTTCAAAGTTGCCAGTGTTATTTCAATTGGACTGCCTTCATAATTCATTGCCTCTTCAATGATGTGGAATTCATCCTTGGCACCAGTCCCTAAACTGACCGTTCTTAAAGATAAATTGGTGCTAATTTTTATCATTATCCACCTTAAAGTGATAATATTTGTTAGCCTTTAGTTTACAACCAAAACCAAATTTCCTGAGCCTCAGGGGGCTCATATCAATGTCCATTGAATTTTCCGTGGGGTGATGGCATGCACTTAGGTGGGAGAGAAGGTGGATGGAGATACATGTCTGCTATTGAGCTGAACAGGTGTGCAGGATGGAATCGCACCAGGGAAAAAGCTATATTTATTATCCCCGAGGCTAGAGACTTTTGTCTATTTTGTTCTTGGCTGTAGTCTTTGTCCTTAGATTACTTCCTGGCACAAAGTAGATACTTGAAAAATATTTGTTGAAGGAAATTTATTAATATAGGACATAATTCAGTTCAACCATTCGTTCATTCAAAAATCTTTTTTTCACTACCCAGTATTTGCAAGGTACAGTATGGGGATAAAAACTTAAAGGCATGATGACTTATAACCTTGAGCAATTTATAATCATGGAGGAAATTGATATTGTGACTAACTCTAAATATAGTAAGTGAATGTGGATGTATAGGTAGGGCATGAGGAAGGTTAGGCAGACGAGGTACCATTTGATTTGGATATTAATGAATTAACCATATTTCAGGAAGTATAAAATAGAGATAGATAATTTCTGGCCTGAGGAAAAGTATCAGAGTTATAGCATCTTACAAGTCTCTGTCATAGCATAGTCCTCTTTTCTAGTATGTGAGATTGGTTATTACTCCTTCAGAAGGGAATAGTAAACATTGATCATACTGATAAAACTATTTGACATTTAATGCCCTTTGTTTATAGTTTCATCAGGTGCACCCAGGGGTACCTGTCTACTAGATCACTCATCATTCCTTGTGCTAGCAAGACCACCTGACAACTCAGTTACTGTCATATGTAATGACAGCAATAGTGGCCAACAGCATGCTATTTGATTTTTGTGAAATACTCAGGTAATATTTTGATTTCCAAAATTTACATACTTTTACATAGAGAATACTAATACAATAGTATTAATTTGAGTTGTGTTATTTTTTTTTCCTTTAGGTAACAGGAATATACACCTACAAAATGAGCCAATGAATGGAGCCAACCACTCTGTAGTGTCTGAGTTTGTGTTCTTGGGACTCTCTGATTCTTGGGAGATCCAGCTTCTTCTTTTTTGTTTTTCTTGTCTTTTTTATATGTTCAGTCTGATGGGAAACCTCCTCATAGTTGTCATTGTGACTTCTGATCCTTATTTACACTCCCCCATGTATTTTCTGTTAGCCAATCTCTCCATAATTGATCTGATATTTTGCTCCATTGCAGCACCCAAGATGATTTATGATCTTTTCAGGAAGCAGAAAGTCATCTCCTTTGGGGGTTGTATAGCTCAGATCTTCTTTAGCCATGCTGTTGGGGGCACTGAGATGGTGCTGCTCATTGCCATGGCCTTTGACAGATATGTGGCCATATGTAAGCCTCTTCACTACCTTACCATCATGAGCCCACGAATGTGCATTTTGATTTTAGTGGTTGCCTGGACCATTGGTCTCATTCACTCTTTGGCTCAATTGGCATTTGTGGTAAACTTGCCCTTCTGTGGCCCTAATGTAGTAGATAGCTTTTACTGTGACATACCTCAGCTCATCAAACTTGCATGCACAGATATCTATAAACTGGAGTTCATGATCACTGCTAATAGTGGGTTCATTTCCTTGGGTGCTTTCTTCTTACTCATCCTCTCTTACATCTTCATCCTGGCAAAGGTACAGAAGCACTCCTCAGGTGGTTCATCCAAGGCTCTTTCCACATTGTCAGCTCATATTACTGTGGTGGTTTTATTCTTTGGTCCACTGATATTTTTCTATATGTGGCCCTCTTCTTCAACACATCTGGATAAATTTCTAGCCATATTTGATGCAGTTTTAATTCCATTTCTAAATCCAGTCATTTACACATTCAGGAACAGAGAGATGAAAATGGCAATGAGGAGAGTGTTCAGTAAGTTTACAGGTTTTAGAAAAAAACACTAAATGGCTTTATTGACACACAAAATTTCCAAGTGACTATTCATAAATTTTCTGTCCCTAATAACTAATCCTCATGAAGAATACACCATTTTTCTGAGGTCTTATCTTGTTCTTTTGTTTGAAACACAGTCCTTTCTTTCTTCATTTTGCAGGCTCTCTGTGTTGGCTTCCATGAGTTAGATAAAACAGCCACCTCTCCCAGCCTTGAAGGAGTCACTTTGCATGGGAGATAAATCTATTGTTCAACACTAGCCTACCTAGCTAGCCCTTGGTTGTCTCTCAATCTTTGTAATTGTGCAAGCAGCCCATTTTATTTTTAATGGCTCCCAGTAGTTAGGGTGTGCCAGGAGTTGTCAGTGTCCCAAAGGGAAGCCAGCACCTAGAAACACTGTGATTGGAATTCATACCCTCAGGCAGCAGCGTTTTGTTTTTTTTTTTAATCTGAACATCAGTTTGATCTTCATTTGACTTTTTGTTGTTACAGAAAGAGGAAAACTCACATACAGAGTCTAAAATCTGCTTCACTATACTTAAGCCCATCCCCTAAGATCAGATAATCATAAATAGGATGTTCAGAAATGTCCTCTACTGCCCATCAGTCCATCTATCTCATTGAGGCAAAGTCATAGCAATCATCCTTTGAGTCGCTGCTTTTATCTTTTTTGTTATTAGTTTCAGGTGTACAAAATAGCACTGTTTAAAAGTATGCAAATATATACAGTCCTATGGGACCACAAGCGTAAGCCCCTGATGACCACCAGTGCCAGATTGATCCCTGGGCGGCAGTCGCAAACATCCAGGCTCCAGACAAGTACATAAGCGGCTGTAACTGTGGGCTGTGTGAGGCAGAGGGAGAGCGCAACGATGGCGTGCACAGGCCTCTGTTTCCGGAGACCACGTCGGTCCATGGGCCCTTCACGTGGGCCAGACCTGAAGCCTGACTCTCAGGTTGAAGCCCCGGGGCAGGCAAATAGACCTCCTTCACAGAAAAACTGGGTGTGTATTTCAGTCTGCTGTTGGCGCTGTGCCCTGGGGACGGTAATCTTCCAAGATCTGTCTCTCTCATGTTTACAGTCTCGTGGGACTAAGGAACGCCAGGCCCCTGGTCACCAGAGCCGGGCGATCAAGGAACATCCCTTGGGTGGCAGCAGCAAAGACCAGGGCACCAGACACATGTAAAAGCTCCCCTAGGGGAGATACCAGTGCTCTACAGAGGGAGTTCTACAGAGGGAGAGCAGGAAGGTGGCGTCTGCCAGTCTCTGTGCAAACAGCGCCCCAGCAGGCCCCCAAATGTGTAGCAAGTCGGATGCCTGCCCCTCAGGCTAATGCTCCAAGACAAGCAAAAAGGCAAAGGAGCCTTTCCTGCACAAGATCCGGACAGCCCTGGGGCAGGTGAGTTCCAAACAAACGTGCCCTCGAAAAGCCATTTCTCAGATCATTTTAGCCTTGAGGGTCTCGTGGACGTGAGCCCCGTTGGTTTTCAAATTAAATGTTTTGGAAGCTTGTCTCTCAGGTGTGGATTCTAACAGTTAGGGTTTGGAACCCTTTGCTTCTCAGGGAGAAGCTCCACGTTTTGATTTCCCTCATGACTGTGGGTCTCTGTGCCAGCTGTGGGGTTTACAGTGTGATTGTGTCCCAGTCTCTCCTAACTTGCTTAGATATGGGCCTTCTCTCCTTGGCTCCATGTGTATGATGAGTTGCTTAGCCAGGTTTTAGTTTTGTTTTTGTTTTTTTTGGTTGGTTTGTTTGGTTTGTTTCAGAGGAAGTTGTTCCACCTGTAGCTGTAGCTACGGTATGCTCATGGGAGGTGTGTTTAGGACCCTCTTACATCGCCGTCTTGAACTGTAACTGGGACCATCTTTCTGCTGTACATTCCTGAGTGTTCACGGACCATCACCACAATGTGCTGGATCTATTTGCTGTCACTAGAGGATGGGCAACATTCTTCTCTGAAAAGAAAGAGGGAATTTTATATTAAAGTAGAAATCATAGAAATCAGAGGAGATCGGGCGTGTTCAGGGTGGCATGGCCGTAGACAGAAATCATAGAAATCAAAGATAATATTAACCCATACTTTTTAGGTCCCAAATAATTGTGCCAATAAAAACTTTCACACATATTAAATAATGATGTAAATAAATTTCTCAGGAGAACCATATTACTGTTTTCAAGCTATTCTGCTCTTTAATTCTACATTTGCTAAAACCCTGCTTTATTTGCTGCTTGTATTTCATATCTCCCTTTTCTTTTGTTCTGTTATTTCAGCCATTTGGTTATGAGTAAAAGCAATCATCTAGGATCTGTGGTTACTTACACATTCTAATGCACAAATCTCGCGTTCATGCTTTGTTGTAAATGTTGGAATGTTCTCAACTTTATTTTCTGTCAAGTAGATGATGAGGTGTTGACAAACATTTTTTTATAAAGGGGCCAATAATAAATAGTTTCTGATTTGTAGGCTATATAATCTCTGTTGCAACCATTCAATTCTGCTGTAGAAGTATTGAAATAGCTATAGACAACACACGCATGACTAGGCATTGCAGAACTCCAAAAACACCTTTTTTACACAAACAGGAGCCAGGCCAGATTTGGGGTGCCCCAAATATAGATTTGCCTATCCTCCCGAATATCGCCATCTTTGTCTTAAAACAAGAATCTAACATAAAGGGCAGTGTAGCATCACAAAAATTTACAGTTAAAATCTAGAAACTCTGGTTCTAACAACACCAACTCACTTGCTGTGTTATCTTACCTAAGTCACTTAACTTCTCCGAATTTCAGTTTCTTCAAAGGCTGCAAGAGAACTCATAAATTTATGGTTATGACTACGTGAAATGATATTTGAAAGGCTTTATCAATTTAAAAATCAGCCTGGGTTCCTTTCCTGAACTGTAACCATTCACTTGGAGTCTGTCAGCTTAAAAATAAAATCTGTTTTATCTTCTGATGCACATTAAACTTACCTTCTACTTTGTACTCCACCACCACACAAATATCTTGTGATGTATCTTCATTATCTATCTTTTCATAGTATTGTGATATGTACTTTCATTGTTTTGTGTGACCTGCCAAATTGAAGATTTAATAATTTACTTTCTTCTTCACTTATAATGGTAAATATTTGCAAAGTACGTACTATGTATTAGGCACTGCTCTTAGCTTTTTTTTTTTTTTTTTTTTTTTTTTTTTTTTTTTTTTTTTTTTTTTTTTTTTTTTTTTTTTTTTTTTTTTTTTTTTTTTTTTTTTTTTTTTTTTTTTTTTTTTTTTTTTTTTTTTTTTTTTTTTTTTTTTTTTTTTTTTTTTTTTTTTTTTTTTTTTTTTTTTTTTTTTTTTTGCTCTTAGCTTTTTACCTGTATTAACTCATTAATCCTCATAGCAATCCTTGAGACAGATATTATTATCATCCCATTTTACAGATTGGGAGTTGGAGGCATAGAGATTTTAAATAAATGGTAGATGGTAGATTTGAGTTTAAATCCAGGTAGTCTGGTTCCTGAGGCTGAATTTTTAATCATTATGTTATTTTTCTTCCTAAAAATTGGTCATATACTTATCCTTGGAGAGGCCTAGCTTACTTTTCTTCATTTAGGGCAGATTTGTCTATATTATTTTCCCCCCTATATTTATGTGAGTTCCTTGTTGATGATAAAACAACCTCTAATTAAATAAATTATGTTATGAACACAGTAGAATTATATTATGTGCATAGAGCTTAGCCATTATTTAATAAATATGAAGTAACATGGAAAGTTGCTCAAAATAGATTAGTATGTGAAAAAAGGGGTAACAAAACAAGATTTAAAATTTGATGTTTTTAAAATAATGTATATACATAAGCCAAAATTTTAATAGTGATTTTTTTCTCTCAGGGAGGGATATAGGTGTTTTTTTTAAAAATTAACTTCTTATAGTTATCTATATTATATTTTTAATAGCAAAAGTTATAATGTAATAATGAAAGAAGCTACTTAAGGTAGTCAAATACATTAAAAAGTCTTTTAAACTCTGGTATACAAGGGCTGTCCAGAAAGTATCCAGCTAGATAATGTGAAAAATATTTATTTATGGCTGGATTTTTTTCAGACAGTCCTCATATTTCACAGATTTTTGATGTTGAACCTTTTTGCTAGCCTATGTAAATCATAATCACTAGTGGTTTTTAGTCTCAAAAATTGAATTGTCTTTTTCCTAGTATGTCTTTGGTGAATCTATAGATCATTATACATTTTATCATCATCTCTGATAGGAAAGTATATCTTCTTAGTGGTCCGTAGATCCTTTATTTATCCAATGAGTTTGGGTCAGCCTCTGTGTTTGGTAACACTGGGGGTAGATACTAGGGTGCTTTCACAAACAATTGTTGGACACTTTAGAAAAGGAAGTTACAGAAGTCACGTTAGGTGGTGAACTTATTATACAACAAGTTGACAATGCACTGTAGAATTGTATGCCTGAAACCTATGTAATCCTTGCTAACAGATGTCACCCCAATAAGTCTAACAATAAAAATGAATTTTAAAAAAGAAAAAAAAAAGAAAGGGAAGTTACAATGGCAATCCCTAATTTGCTGAATAATTCATGAGAAAATACACTTTGAACTGGTTGATTGCATGTGTAACCTTGCGTAGTTGTTGGAAATAAGAGTGAGAAAAACTGGAGTTGTCATCAGGAGTGTCCTGCAGGCTGACATCGAGGCAAGCACTAAAAGGCAATCAGACAAAAGAAAGTTAAAATCCTCTTAGCGTTTTAATAAAGTAGACAAACATGATAATGTTTACATGGGAAAATGTGGTAGATTTCATATATTTGGTTTATGTGCCCTTTAATGATATCTGTCTACTGTATGCACAGTAGTGTTCCAGGACTTACAGATAGATCATATATAAATATTATAAGCTGCCCTTGACTTTGGAAATTTACAGTCCAAGGGTATTGAGTCTTTAGAGAAAGAAAGGTAGTTTATTTTCATCATAACATAGTGGAAGAGAGACAAAAATGAAATGAGAAAAAGGCTTCCTCCGTGTGGATTTAACAGTTGGAGTAAAGGGCAAGTCAATCTCCTGTTTTTTGATCAATCAACATGGTGCTGATTGAATAATAGGCTTCCAAAGTCAGAGATACAGGCAAGGGGAAAAGCTCATTAACAAGGAGAATTCACAGAAGAATGCTGTGAAAATCCCTATATCTGGATGTAGCTTAGCCATCTATATTTTTATCTCTTAGTAGTCATTTAATTAAAGTTAGTATTTGTAACCTGAAAGTATGAGTCTCTGATGCATGGTATTTATTATTATTATTATTATTATTATTATTATGCTTTAAGCTGGTATGAGCTACTATTTTTAGAGCCCAGCCTCCTTCATTCTCATAAAAAATTGATAAATTCCCTTATTAATTGTCTCTATACCAGCTAAAACTTAAGGCAACATGTTAAATTAAAAGACATTGCAATTAGTTATTAGAAGAGAGACATGAGCCAAGGAAGTTCAAATGTTTCTGAAAGTTTGACTAATTTTAATTTGAGAATTACATTTGCCTTTTACACTAAGCCAGAAAATTGTAGATGATATGGACAATGGAGTTTTTGTTTTGTATTTTATAAATGAGAATGCCCCGTTGTAGGGCGTAATAGTATAAAGCCCTTACAAAGATGCTTGTTCCAGTGATACTCCTGCTAAATAGAACTTTGGATGAGTACCTATAGAATGCCAAAATTAGTTTCCACCATCAAAGAAACAATATTAAAAATGATATATTAATATATGTAATTTACACAAAGACAATCTTTGGCATTTCCAGGATATATGTCTTGTAGCCCCAGATATTTTTAAGTAGAACCTATTATGATTTTTTGTGAACTCATCCACCACAGTAAGAACAAGGTGGTCATCATTATGAATCAATACTGCCAGAGAAATTTTAGAAAAATCACATAGAATACCTCTAATATATGCCCTATCTTCCAACAATATAATCCTGGTAAACCTCTAAAGATTGGACATATGTGGGAGCTAAAAATCTCATAGCCTATTCAAATACGTCCAAATTGACTTACTATTATTAGTCCCTGCAATGGGATATGAATATATTTTTGTTTTTATATGCTTATTTTTGAATGATTAGAATCTCACTCTGTTCCAGGTCTACGGCACTGACACTGGAAAAAAATTTACTCAGTTTTATGTTTCCTACGTGGGAAATCACAAAACTCTCATTAAAAAGTTCTGCAAGGTATTATCACTTACACAAAAACTCCACTATTCATACCATCTTCAATCTTCTGGCCTAGTAGAAAAGACAAATGGAATTCCCAAGTTGAAATTATCCAAGCTTTCAGAAATGTTTGAATTTCCCTGGCTCATAGTTTCTCTCTTTATGAGTTAGAAACAGGCCAATCTGTACATCTGAGAATATCATCTAATCTTAAACTCCACTCTGTTGCAAAGAGATCTAGCCAAATAATATACTACAAGAACTCACGAAATACACTCAGTCTTTTCGTCAGCAGGTCTGACCATCTTTTCTTCATTCTCTCAAGAAAACCTTGCATGACCTAAAACCTGGGCAATTTCCCAAAGAATCACTGATTCACTCTTTATGGCACCATCCAAGTGGAGATTTCCTATAGTGGGATTATTCATTGCAAAATGTGGTCAGAAATTTTTATTAACTTTAGCCAAAGTTATAAATGACTGACAGCTCTTGAAACTCAATAAGCACATCTAAACGTTTTAGCTTATGTGATAAGGACAACCAAGTAACTTTCGTTGTTTCTATTAGCTAACCAAATAAGTTATGCCTGTGTTATTGCCAGCACTTTTTACTGCCCTTAGGTAAATATATGAGCCAGGTGGAACAATTAATCTCTAAACTGAAGAGGATGGTTTACCTGGCTCACCGAAGTAGGTAAATAGATCCAGAGAGACATTATTTTAGTCTGAGTTTGGTAATTTTAAATTATGTTTCTGAAGCATTCTGCAATGTTTAATCATTGTTATGCTCCCGAATTTCTGTGCACTAAAACTGCAAGTAATTTCCAAAATTTTCAATGTTGCTATACAACCACTGTCATGTCACAGGATTCACTAACTCATCATTTGACAAAAGGAACATGGAGATCAGTCTCTAATTGGACTCCATACTATTATTTCTGTGACGACAGTGCCATCTAGAAATCCTGGAAATGATGTAAATCAGGAATAGGCTACTTTTTTTCTAACCCTTTGGGTTGGCCAGAGTACAGTCATCAGTTATGCAAGACAGAACTGGAACAGCAATTTCCATCAATTGTGTAGCTACAGCCACGAAATACCTTGAGATTCACACATTTCTTTCTTCACCCAAAACCTCGCTTTGCCTACATCAACTCCCCCTAATTAAGTATTAGTTTGAATTGTTGTGTTCTCCCTTTCTGCAGTAAGTCAACAATACAGTTTACTTATCATAGCATATTTCTTTATGTGAGGAGGATATTTCTGCATAAAAATCCTTCACTTTACTAATGAACGCTTTGGAACATTTTATTTAGGAAATTCCTAAACTGAGAATGTAAAATAAAATTTTATTACACCATTTTTGCTCATCATAAACAAAAATACTTACTGAAAATAGTCCTAAAATGTAAAAACTTTTAACACTTATAATGTGAAGTAAGGGGGGAGGGGTCTATTTATTCTCATTTTCTCAGACCGGAAACCATTGTGGTAGTAGCCTCAAATCAAGATTGAAAGGGGGCTAGAAACTTTTAGTGTGTCTGCACATTAATCTTCATCTCTTATTTTTATTTGACTTCTTAACACTAAAGAATCTTGAGTTCATTTTTCAGATAAAAGAGTCCTTCTGTCTTTTATTGAAATTAGTTGCCACTCAACAAGCTTATATTTCTTTTAATACAACAAACTGGAAAGACTGAAGTTAATTATTTTAATGAATAACTCGATCTGTGATAATATAATTCAGTTAGTTATAAGACCTTTAATATCCAGTATACTCAAAAGCCAAGTCATCCAGCCTTTTTAAAAAACAAACCAAGCCTCACGAATTCATGTAAACATTCTGTTTAGCTACATTGCATTCATACAATTATTTTTCAAAGAGAAGTTAATATTTTTCTTTAACATATAGTCCTCATCTAAAAAGGAAGAAAACATAATGAAGAGAGCTTTTTCAGCTCTATGCTTACCACTTCCCATCAATAGCCTTGGGATTTATACAATTTCCTTTGCCAGAAGAGGAATTTGTTGATGTTAAAGCTAAAATGAAAGTTAGTTTGTGTTATAAGTCAATCTTATCTGGTTAGAAGCCAAATGATTACTTACTTTGTAATTTAGCTTTATCTTTTTTGGTCCTCTCTTATGTGAGTTATTTCTGTATTTTCAAAATATTTAAATACATGTTTGTCTATATTATCTGGCTTTTTAGCTTATTCTGTGCTTATCTGTATGAGCCATGCATACTGGCTGTGTCCCTACAAGGTTTTAATTTTCTATAGGTCACTAGTTACAAATGAGAGGAAATAACCTTCAAGTAAGATATTTGTTATCTGTGATTTACCAGGCTAAGTAGGAAAGGAAAAAGGGAGAAAATTGTGATTATAAACAATTATTCCTACAGTTACACCAACCTCCAAAGACAGAGAATTCAGTTATTTCTTCTAGTAAGAGAAAGAGCAAGAGAGGAAAACAAAAACTTTTGTTTTCCCACTTTATAGTTTTATAATTTGTCCTGCAGTTTTTCTGATAGGATTCTTCTGCTCTCTATATGTACAGTTTTTAAATGACTTTAATTTTATTATTTTTTATTGAAAATCTGGCAGTTTAGTTAACATCTTTGAGTCTCAGGCTTTTCATCTGAAATATGGTCAATTTGGACTAGGTTATCTCTTAGATTGAAGTATCGGTATGATTCCAATCAGGATATGATCTCTTGAGTTGTGTTTATATCATCATCATCATCAACAGCAGCATTAATTTGCAAGTGTGAAGAATCTGATAATCAGGTAGTTTGCATATGTAATGTGAATAGTGCAACATAAATAATTAATACCACTATCATCCCTAATAATCAAAATTTCCTCCTCATTTTCTTAGTTCTCATAATTTCAGCCACAGTCCAACTGGGTGGATCAATGGGTAGGAGGAATCACTCAGTTCAGTGTGAGTTTGTGTTTCTGGATCTCATCCATTCATGGGAGATTCAGCTTCTCCTCCTGGTGTTCTCTGGCTCTATGTGGCAAGGATGACTGGAAACATCTCATTGTGCTTTTTGTGGCCACTGCTCCTCATTTATATTCCTCGTACTTTCTAGTGGCTAATCTCTCCTTCATTGACCTGGAAGCCTGCTCTGTCACCTCACTTAAGATGATTTTTGACCTTTTAGAAAGCATAAAGTCATCTCTTTTGAAGGTTGCATTGCTCAAATCTTCTTCATCTTCTTCTGGTGGTGCAGAGATGGTATTTCTCTTTGCCATGGCCTTTGACAGATATGGGCTAAATGTCAGCCTCTTCACTCCCTGACCACATGAATCCATAAATGTGCTTTGTTTTTTCTGGCTGCTGCCTGGGCCCTTGGCATTGTTCACTCATTGTTCCAACTAGAATTTATTGTTAATTTCTGTGGTCCTAATGTATTTGAACACCTTTACTGTGACCTTCCTTGGCTCCTCAGACTAGCCTGTACAGATAGATACCTAAGGTTGTATTTCATGCTAACTGTCAACTGTGGGTTTATCTGTGTTCGTTTCTTCTTAAACTGTACATCCCTTACATTTTCACTCTGTTTACTGTTTGGAAACATTTTTCAGGTGGTTCATCCAAGGCCCTCTCCACTCTGTCAGCTCACGTCATTCACTGTGGTATTTTTTTTTCCTTTGGTCCAACCATGTTTGTCTATGCATGGCCACACCCCAATTTACAGATGGACAAGTTTCATGCTATTTTTGATGCAGTTCTTACTCCTTTTCTGAATCCAGTCACGTACACATTCAGAAATAAAGAGATGAAGACAACAATAAAGGGAGTATGCAAACACTTAGTGATTTACAAGATCTCATAAGTGAATGTAAGGCCTTCTCACTGATCATGGTGTAGCCTTTGTTTCTATCCTTGATATTTTAGATTCAGGAACTTAGAGGCGTCACTTGTTGATGTTATCAGACCTTTAACATAATTCTTAACTAAGGAATGCATTTATTCCTGAGGAAAGGGTGAGCCAAGAAAACAGTATATCTATCTATATAAATCCCATTAAATTTCTTTCATCAATGTTACATAGTTCTCAGTGAACAAGTCTTTCATATCTTTTTTTTTTTGAGATTTATTCCTAAGTATAACATTTAAACTTTTATGCTATTTTAAATGATAATTTTTGTTTAATTTACAACTGTTTATTGTTAATATACAAAAATATAATAGAGTTTTTGTTTATTGACATTGTATCCTGAAAACTTGCAAAACCTATTATTTCTCCTAGTTTTTTATAGATTAAGTAGGATTTTCTACATAGATGATCAATCATATTGTGAGCAAATGTCATTTTACTTCTTTTAATTTTTAAAATTACATTTATTGGGTGACGTTGGTTAATAAAATAGGTTTCAAGTGTACAACTTTATAATACACCATCTATATATTGCATTGCGTGTTCACCACCCAAAGTCAAATCTCCTTCCATCACCATATAAATGATTTCTTTTACCCTCCACATCCTTCTCCTCCCTCCTTATTCTTGGTAACCACTAAACTGTCATCTGTGTCTATGAGTTTTTGCTGTTTGTTTGTTCTCTTTGTTGCTTTCAGTTTTTTCCCTTATATTATTAGGTTTATTGGGGTGACATTGATTAGTAAAAATTACATAGCTTCCAGGTGTACTGCCTTCAGTTTTATATCCCACAGATGAGTAAAGTCATATGGTTCTTGAGTCGATTGTCACTTAGTATGATAATTTCAAGATCTACCTATGTTGTCACAAATGACAGTATTTTATCATTTCTTATGGCTGAGTAATATTCCATTGTATATATGTACCACATCTTCTTTATCCAATCATCTGTTGAAGGATGAAGAAAACTTTGGTTGTTTTCATGTCTTAACCACTGTGAATAATGCTGCTGTGAACATAGGAGTACATATATTTTTACAGATAAATGTTTTCAGATTTTTTTGGGCAGATACCCAGAAGAGGGATTGCTGGGCTATATGGTAATTCTATTCTTAATATTTTGAGGAAACTTCATAGTGGCTATATCAATTTACATTCCCACCAGCAGTGTATGAGGGTTTCTTTTTTTTTTTTACAATCTCTCCAACACTTATTATTACTTGTCGTATTGATAATAGCCATTCTAACAGGTGTGAGATGATAGCTCATTATGATTTTGTTTTGCATTTTTCTAATAGCTGGTAAAGTTGAGAGCATCTTTTCACATCCTTGTTGGCCATTTGTATGTCTTTTTGGGAGAAGTGACTATTCATGTTTTCTGCCCATTTTTAAATTAGATCATTTGTTTTTTGTTGTTGATTTGTTTTTGGATATTAACCCCTTATCAGCGATATTGTTTGCAAATATCTTTTCCCATTTGGTTGGTTTCCTCTTTCTTTTGTGTGTAGAAGCTTTTTTAGTTTGACATAGTCTTACTTCTTTCATTCCAGTATGCATTATATTATTGATTTTTTGTTGCCTTATAGCACTTGCTAAATCAAATGGTAAAATGCTAAACAGAAGTGTTAGAGTGTATGTTTTTTAGTTATTCCTGTTCTTATGAGGAAAGCATTCAATCTTTCATCACTAAGTATACTGTTAGCTTTAGGTTTTTCATAGATGCTCTTTATTAGGCTGAGGAAGTTCCTTTCTATTCAATTTGCTGAATATTTTAAATTCAGGGATGTATGTTGAACTTTGTAAAATGCTTTTTCTGATTTAATATCAGGGTAATACTATCCTTTTAAAATGTGTATTCTCATTTTAAGTTTACTGCAAAACTTTTACAGAATTGATACAATTTCTTTCTTAAATGTTTGGTGAAATTCACTAGTGAAGTCATTAGTGCCTGGAATTTTCTCTGTGGAAAAATTTTCAACTATAAATTCAATTTTTGGTGGTTTGTGTTGTCCAAGAAATTTATACATTCATCTATGTTGTCAAATTTATTGAAGTAAGTTGATCTCAATATTCTCTTATCTTTTAAAATATCTTTAAGACCTGCAATATTTTACTCTAATTCTGAGTATTGGAAGTTTATATCTTTTCTCTTTTTTATTTTATCAGCATGGCTAGAGGTTTTTCAGCTTCCTTGATTTTCTCAGAGAATAATGTTTTCATTTCAGTGATTTTTTTGTTCTCTATTTCAATAATTTTCACACTCATAGTTTATATTTGTATTCTTCTATTTATGTGTTTTTAATTTGTGTTTTTTTTTCTTAGTTTCTTTAGTTGGGAACTGTAATAATTCATTTGAGATCTTTTTTCTAATACAAACTTTTTGTTTTATTAATTTTCCTTTAAGCATTGCTTTAATTGCATCACAAATTTTCATGTATCTTGTTTTCTTTTCATTAATTTCAATATACTTCCTAATTTTTCTCTTAATTTTTTAACACATGTGTTTTAGTTTCCATGAAAAAATTCCAGATATTTTGTCATTGATTCTAATTTATTTTTTACCATATTCAGTAAACTACTTTGTATTATCTGAACACTTTTTAATTTATGGAGAGTTGTGTTATGGCCCATAAGACAGCAGGTTTCTATTTTACCTCGTACTGAGCACTGAACAACCTGCAGACCTTTGGGACACAGCTCAGAACATAGGAAAGGAGAGAGCATTCATTTACAGCTGATACTTCTCTGTAATATGGGAATAAGCACAGAATGAGTTCTTTTATTATTGTTGTGTTTTGGTGTTTGGTTTTTTACTAGGAAGGAGTGAAAAAAGCAAAGGGAACCTAATCACCATAAATGGAGCAATAAAGACTTTCCTGGAAGAAGTTGAGGGAGTTTATCACCCTTGTGATGAAATGTGAAAGGAAGTTCTTTAAGTGAAAACAAGACTATGCTAATTAATGGAATGAAAAATATTAAAGTCTAAAAGTTATTAGTAAAGGTTAAATAAAGGGCTGTCCAGAAAAAATCCAGCCATAAATGCCTCTGTTTTTCATATTATATGGCGGTATACTTTTTGGACAGCCCTTGATTATGGTCAAATACAGCATATGCTAATACTGTAATGATGGTGCATAAATCACTTTCAACTCTGTAATAAAAGTTAACAAGCAAAACTAACAACAGTACCTACCCACATTAATTTCAAAGATACACAAAACCAAAGATGTGAATTGTGAAATCAATAATATAAAGTGGTGTGTGGAGGGGAAGGGAGAAGTGAAAGTGTAGAATTTTTGTATGTGATCAAAGTTAGTTGTTATCAGCTTTAAATGGACAATTATAATTATAAACTCTTGTTATGTAAGCCTCATAGTATATACAAATAAAAAATGTAGTAGATACACAAAGTATAAAGAGAAAGGAATTAAAACATATCACACAAAAAAAATTACAGAGATAGACAGCAGAGGAAAATAAAAAAATAAAGGAAATACAAAACAGTCAGAAAACAATGAGCAAAATTGCAAAAAGTCCTCACTTTTCTATAATCATTTTAAATGTAAATGGATTAAATTCTATAGTTAAAAGATATAGAATTACTGAATGGATAAAAACACAATCCAACTATATGCTGTCTACAAGAGATTTACTTTAACTTTAAGAACACATGTAGACTGAAAGAAAAGGGATGGAAAAATGATATTTCATGTAAATGGTAACCAAAAGAGCACATAAACTTAGACAAAAGATACTTAAAATAAAAAATGTCACAAGAGACAAAAAGGTAATTTTATTATGAAAAAGAGTCAATTAATTAAGAGGATTTAACAATTGCAAATATTTTTGCACCCAACATCAAAGCACCTAAATGTGTAAAGCATGTATTGACAGAACAGAAGGGAGAAATAGACAGCAATACAATAATAATAGGGGACATCAAAACCTCACTCTCAACAATGGATATTCAGATGTTAATCAAATAAGAAACAGTGGCTTTGAACAATAGTATAGAGAAAATGGACTTACAATACATATATAGAAATTTTCACCTAACTGTAGCACAATATAATTCTTTTCAAGTGCACACAAATCACATGTTAAGCCTCAAAACATGTCTTAACAAATTTGATGAGATTGAACTCACTTCAAGTAAAGAAATCAATAACAGAAAGAAAACTGGAAAATTCACAAATATGTGAGAATGAAACAACACCCTATGAAACAACCAGTAGGTCAAAAAAGAAATCAAAAGGGAAATAAAATAATAAATTAGACAAAAGCAAAGTGAAAAAAGGAAACACAACATACCAATACTTATGGAATGCAACACAAGCAATTTTAAGAGGGAAGTTTATATTGATAAATGCCTACATTAAGAAAAAGATCTCAAATTAACAACCAAACTTTACACCTCAAAGAACTAGAAAAAGAACAAACTAAGACCAAAATTAGCAGAATAAAGAAAATAATAAAAATTAGAGTAAAAATAAATGAAATATAGAGTAGAAAACAATAGAAAAAATTAACAAAATTTAAGGGATAGTATTGTGAAAAAATAAAATGGACAAAACTTTTGCTAGACTAATAATAGAAGAGACATAAATAAATAAAATTATAAATGAAATTATAAATGAAATAAAATTATACCACAGAAAATGAAGGATCACAATGATCACTATGAAAAGTTATATGCCAACAAATTGGATAACCTATAAGAAATGAACACAGTCTTAGAAACATATAACCTGCCAAAATCTGAACAGAGCAGTAATGAGTAAGATTAAATCAGTGATAAAAACTTTCCAAAAAAGAAAATCCCAGCATATGATGGCTTTCCTGGTCAATTTTATAAAATATTTAAAGTGGAATTAATGTCAATCTTTTGCAAACTCTTCCAAAAAAGTTGAGGAGGAGTGAATACCCCCAAACTCAGTTTATAAGGACAGCATTAACCTGATACCAAAGCTAGACCATAACTACAAATTCTCATTCAAGATCAAGTAATGGACCAGAAAGCCTCTATGCCTGCCCTAAAATAAACTTTTATCTTTTGTAACTGCTGGATTATGTCTTCTAGGAGGAAAATTTCTAATATATGGAGTGCTGAATTACAAAGCAAATTGAGTTCACAACCTTATACTGTCTCTTAAAGTTACGGGATTGTCGAGAAAAGGCAAAACCTTGAAAATTAAAATGGGGAATATTTGGATTCCAATTAAACTAAGAAACTTGAATCTCTAAGTTTCTCTGATCCTTTTCTACTGGTTGAAGCATCTTTACTTCATCTATCTGAAAAGACTTGTCTCTGATTATCTGAAGAAACTGTAATGACTTCTCCTGAGTTGGTTGCCATACAGAGGACTGCTGATAATCCTCAGTTTTTTATTCTACCTCTTCACATTGCTCCTGGTCCTATAACCAGGCTTATATCCCAGAAAACTCCAGTGATTCAGGGACCAAATGAGATTCATGAGAAGATGCAATACATACCAAAAGAATCACAAAAGTTGACATATTTATATCAATGGAAATCTGGAACATTTGTATGTATGGGAATGGTATCTACGGGTGTTAGACCAGACGGAAGGAATATGTTGAATTGGGCCACATTGTATGATATGGCGCTAAGCAATGAGTTTAATGTTAGCTCAGATGGCTGGCAGTGATGGTAACAGTTTGCTTTGTTTGAGTGACTACAAACTTAGACCCAAAGCTAATATACATATAATGAGGTTGATCTGTGAGAACATTTTAGTTTACTGTAGAAGAAGGTATACAGAGGCTGAGGGAAATTGTACAACTGCAATTGTTGATGCAATTTTCCCTCCCTGTTATTCTTATTTGATTACCTACTTTCTTGATTATTCAAGGGCTGTCGTTTGACTTCATGGAAAAAAAAAATCCTAGTAGGGGAAGAAAAAGGTAATTTACAGAAAGAGATGTCACCCCCAAGTGACCCATTAACATCTTTTCTCCTTAATTACCCTGGGAAAACCAAAATGATTCTAGGAGACAATTCCCATAACAGACTGATTTCAGGCTAGCAATACCAAATCTCTCAAGTTCCACTTGGTCACTACCCAAGCACAATTAGTGCTGTTAATTAACTGCCTTTATGATGGCAGCATTTTTTTGTAACTTTTTACGCAAGGGAGAATTATGCAACAGACAGAAACTTTCTGTTATTCTGACTCCCTAAAGATGCAGTTGCCTCATGCCCTGAGGCACAGGAGCAAAATATCCTGTGTTTGTTGCCTTTCAGTATTAAAAATATTTGTGCACTGATGGGATTAGCCTCTATCAATGGTAGTTGAATGTAGGCCTCCAGGCAGAAGTGACAAAGAGTGTTTATAGGTGGCAGGTTTTGTTTACCATGCTTTCTTTGACTTTAATTTTATTTATTAACATTTTTAATTGTGAAATAAAATATGATACAGAAAATGACACAAAACAAATTTGTAGCTTAATAGATTTGTTATTAAATTTATTGAGGTGACATTGGTTAGTAAAATTATATATATTTCTAGTGTTCAGCTCTAT
The DNA here is from genome assembly GCA_004026885.1 of Lyroderma lyra. Lineage (NCBI taxonomy): Eukaryota > Metazoa > Chordata > Mammalia > Chiroptera > Megadermatidae > Lyroderma > Lyroderma lyra. The sequence continues at coordinate 263,721 of PVJL010001147.1, read as the reverse complement.
GATACATATTACATTGTATGTTCACCACCCAGAGTCCTTTTTACTTTCATCACCGTATTTTACCTTCTTCTACTATCCCCTTCCCCTCTTACCTCTGGTAACCACTAAACTGTTGTCTTTGTTTATGAGTTTTTATTTGTTTGTTGCTTTAAGTTTTATATCCCACGTATGAGTGAAATAATGTGTTTTTAACTTTTTCTGACTTATTTTGCTTAGCATGATAATCTCAAGATCCATCCATATTGTCGCAAATGGTAATATTTTATCTTTTCTTATGGCTGAATAATATTCATACACACACACACACACACACACACACACACATATATACACATATACATATTATACTTTTTTCTTCAATCATTTATTGAAGGGCACTTTGGTTGTTTCCATGTCTTGGCCACCTTAAATAATGCTGCAATGAACATAGGAGTACATATACTTGTACCTTTACAAATAAATGTTTTCAGAGTTGGGAAGATACCCAGAAGAGGAATTGCTGGGTCATATGGAAATTTGAGGAACTTCCATACTGTTTTCCATAGTGGCTATACCAATGTACAGTCCCATCAATGGTATATGAGTGTTTCTTTTTCTCTGCAACCTCCCCAACATTTGTTATTACTTGTCTTGTTGATAATAGCTATTCTAACAGGTGTGAGATGGTATCTCATTGTGGTTTTGATTTGCATTTCCCTAATAGTGAAGTTGAGCATCTTTTCATGTATCTGTTGGTCATTTGTATGTCTTCTTGGGAGAAGTGTCTGTTTAGGTCCTCTGTTTATTTTTTAATTGGATTTTTTTGTTGAGTTGTATGAGTTCTTTATATATTTTGGATGTTAACCCCTTATCAGAGGTGTTGTTTGCAAATATATTTTCCCATTTGTTTGGTTGCCCCTTTGTTTTGTTAATTTCTTTTTTTTTTCTCTGCAGAAGACTTAGTTTGATATAGTTACATTCATTTATTTTTGCTTTTACATTCCTTGCCTTTGAAGTCAAATTAATAAAATTCTCTCTTAACCCATAAGTTTAGCACCTATGCTTTCTTCTATGCAATTTATTGCTTCAGGTCTCATATTTAGGCCTTTGACCTATTTTAAGTTAATTTTGCTATGTGGTAACAGCAGTTTAGTCTCACTGTTTTGCATGTGGCTAATTTTCCCAGCACCAATTATTAAAGAGGCTTCCTTTTTTCCATTGTATATTTTTGACTCTTTTGTAAAAAATTATCTGCCCATATATATGTGGGTTTATTTCTGGGTTCTCAATTCTATTTTATTGCTCTGTGTGTCTTTCTGCCAATACCACGCTGTTTTGATTATTGTCACTTTGTAGTATAAATTGATAAAGTGGGTAGAAGAATAATACCTCAATATAATAAAGGCAATATACAACAAAACCTCAGTTGATATTGTACTTAAGGGTGAAAAATAGAAAGCTTTTCTTCTATGATCAGGAACAAGACAAAAATACCTCCTCTCTTCACTATTATCCAGCATATTATTGGAAGTCCTAGCCAGAGCAAGCAAGCAAGAGAAAGGAATAAAAGACATCCACATTGGAAATGAAGGATTGAAATTGTCACATTTTGCAGATAACATCATTCTTTATACAGAAAACCCTAACGACTCCACCAAAAACTATTAGAATCAATAAACAAATGCAGAAAATGAAATTAGTTGCAGGATACTAAATCAATGTACAAAAATCTATTGTGTTCCTATATACTAACAATGAAATTTCAGAAAAATACAAAACAAAACAATATTTTTTGCAATTGCAACAGAAAGAATAAAATACCTAGGAATAAACTTAATGAAGGATGTGAAGGACCTATCTGCTGAAAAACTATAAGACATTTTTAACAGAGGTAAAAGAAATTGAAGAAGACACAAAGAAGTGGCATGATACTTTGTGTTCATAGACTGGAAGAATTAACATAGTTAAAATGGCTGTATTACCAAAGCAATATACAGATTTAATGTAATCCCCATCAAAATTCCAAAGGCATTTTTAAAGAAATAGAAAAAAAATAATCAGATTTGTACGAAATCACCAAAGACCTCAAATAGCCAAAGCAATCCTGAGAAATAAGAACAAGTTTGGAGGTATCACATTTCTTGACTTCATTTTATGCTTAACTGATTTTTAGAAAGAAATTAGTACCCAAGTCAAGATGTAGAACCAGGTTAGCTATCCCATCCCAGAAATCTTCTCTGTGACTTGTACAAATCATAACCACCTTTCTCCTCATAAAATAACTATGATTATGTTACAGTAAAAATTTCCTTGCACATTTTTACAGTTTCTTCCATATGTGCATCCCAAGACATTGTAGTTTGTTTGGTCATTTTTTTTTTTCAATTGACATGTCTTTTAAGTCTCTTCTAATATAGAGATTTCCCTCCAGTCCTTTTGTTTTCCTTATAATTTATTAGTTGAAAATCTTGGGCATTTTGACACTTGATTCCCATACCCCGAACTGTGCTGATTGTAGACTCTCAGTGCAGTTCCACTGACCTTTGTATTTTATCCACATTTCAGCTGGAACCAGAGGTTTGACTAAATACATGCTTGATCCCTTTCTTGTTAAGATTATAGGTGATCAGGAGACATAATTTTGAGTTTCTTCTTTGTTATTAGCAGCTGTCAATGCTCCACATATATATTTATATGTGTATATATGTATGTATGTGTATATATACATGATATATATTGAGAAAGAGTGCGATATTCTGGATATTTCACATAAATGAAGTCATACAATATCTAACCTTTTATATCTGGCTTTTTAAACTCAGCATATTTTTGAGCTTCATTCACATTGTACCATGTATCACTACTTTGTTCCTTTTTATGGTTGAATAATATTCCATTGTGTGACTATGTCACACTTTGTTTATCCATTCATTTGTTGATTGATATTTGTATAATTTTCATCTTTTGGCTACTGTGAAAAATGCTGCTATGAACATGTGTATATAAATTTTTGTTTGAGTACCTTTTTTCAATTTTTGTGCATGTACACCTAGGAGTGTAATTGCTGGGTCATACGCTAGCTCTATGTTTAACATTTTGAGAAACTGTGAAAATGTTCTCCAAAGTGATTGTACTACTTTACATTCCCACAAGCAGTGTATGAGGATTCCAATTTCTCCATATCCTAGCCAACACTGACAAATTTCCTTTTTTAAAAAAATTATGGCCTTACAGTGCACATGAAGTGATACCTTGTGGTTGTGATGTGCATTTCCCTAATAGTTAGTGATGTTGAGCATCTTTTTTATGTGCTTCTTGGCCATTTGCATATCTTTTTTGAACAAATGTTTATTCAATATTTTTGTTTAACTTTAATGGCTATTTTTGGTCTTTTTGTTGCTGTATTGTAGTTGTTCTTTTTTGTGTGTTCTGTATTCTAGAGCCTTATCAGATATATGATTTGTAAACATTTCTCTTGTTGTCTTTTCATTTACTTGATAATGTCTTTTGCTACACTAAAGTTAAAAGTTTTGATGAAGTCAAAAAGTTGTAAATATTTATCCCCAATCTGTGTTTCATAATTTGAATTTGTTTCTGGTGTTTTTTTTTTAATATTTTGGGTCACAAAAATTTATTATTGCTTTATTATTGTTTTAACTTATCATGTAAAAAAATCACATCTGGGTTTACTGTCATAGAAAATCCTTAGACTCAAGGTTTTTAGGTCCTTATCCACCCATATATTCTACTGTGTTTGTATTATTTACGTGATCACATTTGGATCTCAGATTTATTGGCAGGTTTTTTTTTTTATGTATGGTAGAAATGCAATCAAATTCACTAATATTTTATTTAGAATTTTTGCCTCAATAGGAATGAATAATATTGATTTGCAAAGTTTGTTTTTTCTTTAATTTGGGTACAATGTTACACTTGTTTCATGCAAAGGATTGGAAGTAATTTTCATTTTTAATACTTTGAAATAATTTATTTTTATTGAAACTATTTGATTTCTAATGGTTTTCTAGAATTCCTTGTGAAAACAATTAAACTTGGTGCATTATAATTCCCTGATAAATTTCTGTGTATTGTCTATGAAAATTAGCCTTTTTATGTGTTATATTTCTACTGGAGTCAATAGTGGTGTATTTTCCTAGAAAATTATTAATTTCATATAGTTTTCAGATTTTTTGTGCAGATGTGTACAACATTATTTTTAATGATTTGTATCTATTATCATTTCTTATTTCTTATTTATTTTTTGTTTTATCTCTTTTTATTTTTAATTAAACTATAGTTGTCTACTTTGTAGATTTCCTTAATAAAAAAATAAGATTATTGGTTTACCAATTTGATAAAGTTTTTTCATTCTTTATTTTGTTAATTTCTACTGTTACCTTATTTGTTTTTTTTCCTTGTAGTTTATTTAGTTTACTCTTCGGGCTTTTAAATTTTTTTAATTGCAAATTTAATTAATTTCTTTAATTCTTTCATTTTTTAAATCAATAAATGTATTTAAGGCTATAGGTTTTCTTCTGATCACTGCTGTAACTGTATCTCATATATCTTTATATATACTGTTTTATTATTAATTCAGGAAATTTATATTTTTTGTCTGTATTTCTACTTTCATCTTAATGGTGTTTAAGAGCAGATTTCTAAATTTCAAGATTGATGAACGCTTTATTTCTCAACTTTATTTTCAACTTCTACTTTTATTACATTTTCAGAAAATACTTACTGTAATATTTCTACTTTTGACATTCATTTTTTTTGAGAATTAATAAATGATCAAATTTTATCAATGTTCCATGTGCACTTGAGAAGAAGGTGTATTTTGTGTACTAGTTATGCAGAAAAGACAGATAAAGGAATCAAAGCAAAATACTACAAAAATCATCAAGTCACAAATGAAGACAGCAAGAGAGAAAGGAAAAGAAACCACAAAACAGTCAGAAAACAGTGAACAAAATGGCAATAATCAGTCCTCACCTAGCAATCTAAAATAATTAAATTATCTGACAATGCACTGTAGAATTGTATGCCTGAAACCTATGTAATCCTTGCTAACAGATGTCACCCCAATAAGTCTAACAATAAAAATGAATTAAAAAATAATTAAATTATCTAATTACAAGATACAGAATAGTAAAAAAGGGTAAAAGGGATCAACTATATATGGTATTGGAAGTAGAACTGACTCTGAGTGGTGCAACATGTAGTTGATGTATTGTAGAACTATACTAACCAATGTCACCCCAATAAATGTAATAAAAAAAGACAGAGTGACTGAATGGATTAAAAAATCAAGATCCAACTGTATGCTGCCTATAAGAGACTCTTGATCATTAAGGAAACAAACAGACTGAAATGAAGAGAAGGATAAAAATATTCCATGCAAAAGTAACCAAAAAAGGGCAGGAGTGACTGTCCTTACATGAGAGAAAATATACTTTAAGCCAAAAACTCTCATAAGAGACAAAGATGGTCATTATATAAGAATAAAAGGGTCAAGTCAATTCTCAGCTATAGAAGAATTTCACAATCATTCTCAGATATAAAAGAATGTTATTGCCAGTATCCCTACTCTACAATAGATTCTAAAGGAATTTTTTTTAGATTAAAAGGAAATGATGTGAAGTGGGAACACATTTCTCTACAAAGGAATGAAGAGCACCAGAAATAGTAAATATGTGGGTGATTATGAGAGATATATTGCTACTTAAAGCAAAAATCATAACATATTGTGGGATTTATAATGTATATACATGTAATATATGTGACAGAGCCACAATCATAATTAGATATTTTAATAAGTTGTTTTCAGTAATTGATAGAGTAAACAAAAGTCAGAGAAACAAAGATGATTTGAGCAGTGATATCTATCAACTTGACATAGTTGGCAATTGCACTATACCCAATAAGATCAGAATATATATTCCTTTTAATAGCATATGTAATGTTTACAAATATAGGTCATAAAGTGAATCCCTAAAATCTTTAGTTTGAACCTTAACAAATTATGTCCTCAATGATCACAATGCAATTGAATTAGAAATCAACATCATAATATATGTAGAAAAGACCAAGTATATTAGAACCAACCATCATATTTTTTAATAGTTTCGAGGAAGAACTTACATGGGAGATTAGAAAGTATTTTCAATTAAATTATAATAAAATTACAATATATTACAATTTGTTATGTATCTAGAGCATAACTTAGAAATGTATTGCTTTGATGTTAGAAAAGAAAAAAATTTTAAGTGAATTATCCAAGTTTCTCATTTAAGAAGCTAGAAAAATGCTAGCAAATTAAATCCAAGCAAACAGAAAAATATTACAGGTAAGAGAAGAAATCAATAAAGTAGAAAATAGACAAAATATGGTAAATTATTTATTACGGTTCTTCAGGGGGTGGGGGTGTGTGTGTGTGTGTATTTTCTATTTTAGGGAATTGGCTCACACAATTGTGGAGCCTGCCAGATACAAAATCTGGCAGACTGGAGACTTAGGGAAGAGTTGATGTTGCAACTTGAGTCCAAAGGTAGTCAGTCATTCCCTCTTCCCCAGGAGATTTCAGTCTTTTTTTGTCTTAAGGCCTTCAACTAATTAGATAAGACAACTGACATTATAAAGAACAATCTGCTTTATTCAAACCAGATTTAAATGTTGATTTAAATTGATATATCAATTTAAATATTAAATATTATTCTCTTCTATAAAATACCTTTCGAACAACATCTAGATTGATGTTTGACCAAGTATCTGGGTACCATGGCCTACCAAGTTGACACATAAAATTAACTGTCACAACTGAATTAAAAATCAGAATCTGAGTTATAGTTAGAAAGGATCTCTTTATTTTCATATTATAGACAACATACACACATAGACAGAAATACCATTAAACTACTTGTTTTGGCTTGAATTGAATTTTTAGAGATTGCTTTTTGTTTTGATTGAATATTATTTTTAATTATGTAAAAACATTTACATGATTTCAAAGTCAAGACTATGAAATGAGACATCTTCAGAGAAGTCTAGTGTTTATCCCTGTCCCTTCACCCGTTAGCTCCCTTCTCCATAAAAAATCATTTAAAAACGTTGTCATTTAAAATATATTTATATAAGTATTTATAAAATGCATATTTATAAATCATATATAATGTAACTCTAATATATGTATCACCGTTTTAGCACAAAATTAACATCCTAGAGACACTTGTTTGCATCTTACTGTTTTCACTTAACATATACCCTGTAAATTCCTCCAGAGGAGAATTTGAGATAGTTCTCATTTATTTTTATAGTTGCTTAATGTTCTATTCTATATAACTTTTTTAATATTTTAAGATGTATTTACAACATTGACACTGGTTTATACAGAGTCCAAAGGAATGAAATTACGTAAAAATCTAATGAAATATAGCCTATCATATTTTTTAAAAAAGAATTTCAGCTCACAGAAAACAGAACACCAGTATTTCTCTACATGGGCCTATATTTATAAAGATTTATTAAAGACAAGCATTAAACTTCTATGGTAGCAGTTTTCTACATGTTTACGGCATGTTCTGTTGAGCTTCACTGGTATAAAAGTACTCTTGTGATTCAGGACAACCTAAGTTTACAGATGTTAAAAACTGAAAATTTTTTATATGTAAGCTTTAAAATAAGAAAAACTTATTATATCCCCAGATATAAAATTAATAATGATTTATTAAATAAATCTAAATTTGCACTGTTTGTGTCAGTGGCATATGGTGGAACACTAAAATGACTAGCAGAATGGAATTTGGAAAACTTAAATGTTCATTTTCATTTAAGAAATATATATCAGAATTATACTGATTTGGTAATGTGCAAAAGTTACATTTGTGGCTACATCCTTTAAGGCATAACCTTGTTTGAACTGATGTTGATTTTTTTCTATAAAAATAAGAATTTAAGAAGCTGTGGTACACATACACAATGGAATATTACTCAGCTATAAGAAAAGATGAAATATTGCCATTTGCAACAAAAAGGATGGACCTGGAGATCATCATGCTCAGTGAAATAAGCCAGACAGAAAAACAAAAAACTGCATGACTTCACTCATATGCGGAATATAAAACTGAAAGCAACAAAGAAAAAAAATGAACAAACAAACAAATCCCATGGACACAATAGTTAATGTTTATTGGGGACAAGTCAGGAGGGGAGGGGAGAGGAGGGAGGAGAAGCTAAATATATGGTGACAGAAAGAGAAGTCACATTAGGTGGTGAACTTATTATACATCAAGTTGACAATGCACTGTAGAATTGTATGCCTGAAACCTATGTGATCCTTGCCAATAGATGTCACCCCAATAAGTCTAACAATAAAAATAAGTTTAAAAAATAATGATTCATTTTTTTTAGAGCTTCTGTTTTCACTTATTTTTTCTTAAAAAAATAAGCTTATATGTAATACATATTTAGGTACTGGTGCCCTCTCTGGGTCATTGTATCAGAGAATTAAATGTCACCTACGAGCATGCTACCCAGGGCATGCTGGAGGAGGAGTGGACATTCCACACTTAGAGATGTTACTGTATGCTGTAGTTTATTTGTGCACAGTTTTCTAGTTTTATAGATTATATATTCTTTTAAATATATTTTATTGTGGTATTAATTAAAATATGTATTAACATAAAATTGACTATTTCAACCAATTTTAAATGCACATTCAGTGGCATAAGTACATTCACATTGTTGTGCTACCATCATAGCATCCATCTTTAGAATGTTTTCATTTTCTTTAACTACACACATGAAACAATAATTTTCCTTGCCTCTCTCCCCATCCCCTGGCAACCACCACTCTACTTTGTCTCTATGACTTACACTACTCTAGGTACCTCATATAACCAGAATCATATATTAGTTGTACTTTTGTGATTGACATTTCACTTAGCATAATGTCTTTTTTTATTAGTTTCCTGGAAATCCCCCTTTGGATATCTACCTCCACCCCCAAAATGGAAAACCTTAGTTTCAGGTGTTTAAAACAACATAATTATTAGATATTTATACATCTCACAAAGTGATAACCTCAACAAGTCTACTACCCATCTGACTGACACCTTATATAGATATTACAATACCATTGACTAATGTTCCTATGCTGTGCTTTACATCCTATGGCTATATACGTATTTTAAAATTATAGTTGACATTCAATATTTTATATTAGTTTCATGTGTACAGCCCAGTGATTAGGTATTTATAATATTTATGACATGCTCTCCCTGATAAATCTAGTGCACATTTGACACCATCGATAGTTTGTTCAACATTTTTTACTATATTCCCCATACTGTATTTCACATCCCTGTACTTTAACAATTTGTACTTCCTAATTTGTTCACCTTTCTCACTTATCCTCTCAAACCCCATCCCATCTAGCAACCATCAGTTTGTTTTCTATATCTATTAGTCTATTTCTGTTTTGTTTGTTCATTTATTCTGTTCTTTCAATTCCACATATTTGTGAGGTCATGGTATTTGTCTTTCCCAATGTGACTTTTTCACTTAACATGTAACTATAGGTGCATTCATGTGATTGCAAACATTAAGATTTCATTCTTTTTAATGGCAGAGTAATACCCCATTGTATAAATGTACCATAATTGCTTTATCCAGTTGCCTACTGATGGGCATTTCAGTTGTATCCATATCTTGGCTATTGTGATTAGTAGTGCAGAAAACATAGGGGTGCATGTATTTTTTCAAATTAGTGTTATGGTTTTCTTTGGATAAATACTCAGGAATAAAATTGCTGGGCAATAAGGTAGTTCTAGTTTTAATTTTTTGAGGAACCTCCATAATATTTTCTATAATGGCTCTACCAATTTGCAACTTCACCAACAGTGTACAAGGGTTCTCTTTTCTCCACATCCTCACCAACACTTGTTTGTTGATTTATTGATGATAGCCATTCTGACAGGAGTGAGGTGATACCTCATTGTGGTTATTTGCATTTCTCTGATGATTTGTGAAGTTGAACATCTTTTCATGTGTCTATTTGCCATCTACATGTCCTCTTTGGAGAAATGTCTGCCCAGGTCCTCTGCCCATTTTTTAATTGAAATTTTAAAAAATAAATTTTGGATATTAACCACTTATCAGAAGTATCATTGGCAAATATCATCTGCCATTCAGTCGGATGTCTTTGGTTTTGTTGATAGTTTCCTCTGCTGTGAAAAAACTTTTAGTTTGAAGTAGTGCAATTTGTTTATTTTTTTTCTTTTATTTCCCTTTTCCGAGGAGATATATTTGTAAAAATATTACTAAGGGTAATGTCTGAGAGTTTACTTCCTGTGTTTTCTTCTCGGAGTTTTATGGTTTCAGGTCTTACATTTCAGTCTTTAATCCATTTTGAGTTTATTCTTGTATAAAGTAGCCCAGGTTCTTTTTTTTTTTTTTTTTTTTACATGTATCTCTTTAGTTTTCCTAGCACCATTTATTGAGTAGACTGTCTTTACCCTAAAGTATATTCTTGTTTCCTTTGTCATAGATTAAATGACCAAATAAGCATGGATCTACTTCTGGGTTCCTTATTCTTTTCCATTGATCTATGTGTCATTTTTATGCCAGTACCATGCTGTTTTGATTACTATGGACTTGTAGTATAGTTTGATATCAGGTAGCATGATACCTTTCACTTCGTTCTTTTTTCCAGGATTTCCATGGCTATTTGGGGTTTTTTATGTTCCATATAAATTTTAGGATTATTTGTTCTAGTTCTGTGAAAAATGGCATTGGTATTTTGATAGGGATTGCATTGAATCTATAGATGGATATTTTAACTATATTAATTCTTCCTATCCATGAGCATGGTATATGTTTCCATTTATTTGTACCTTCTTTAATTTCTCTCTTCAATGTCTTGTAATTTTTTGAGCACAAGTCTTTTACTTCCTTGGCTAAATTAATTCCTAGGTTTTTTTTTAAATGTAATTGTAAATAGGTTTGTTTTCTTAATTTCTCTGATAGTTTATTATTGGTGTATAAAAATGTAACTAATTTCTGAATATTAATTTTGTATCCTGCTACTCTATTGAATTCATTTGTCAGTTCCCATAGTTTTTTCATGGAATCTTTGCAGTTCTATCTATATAGTATTATGTCATCTGCAAATAATGACAGTTTTTCTTCCTTTTTAATTTGGATGCCTTTTCTTTATTTTTATATTTTTAAAAAATTTTTATCTGATTGCTGTGGATAGTCCAGTACTATGTTGAATAAAAGCGATAAAAATGAACATCCTTATCTTGTTTCCAGTACCAAGGAGAATGCTTTTAACTTTTCCCCATTGTGGATATGAGCTGTGGGTTTGTCATTTTTGGCCTTTATTATGTCAAGATATATTTCATCTATTCTTACTTAGCTGAAAGTTTTTATCATAAATGGATGCTAGATATTGTCAAACACTTTTTCTGCATCTATTGATATGAGCATATGATTTTTATTTTTCATTTTGTTTATGTAATGTATCATGTTAATTTATTTGCAGGTATTAAACTAACCTTGCATACCAGGAACAAATCCCACTTGATTGTATTGTTTGATCTTTGTAAGGTATTGCTGAATTTGGTTTGCTACTATTTTCTTGAGAATTTTTGCATCTATGTTCATTATAGATATTGGCCGATAGTTATTTTTTGTAGGTCTTGTCTGGTTTTGGAATCAGGGTAATGGTGACCTCGTAAAATGAACTTGGGATCCTTCCCTCCTCTTGGATTTTTAAAAATAGTTTGAGGAGAATATGTGTTGATTCTTTTTTCAATGTTTAATAAAATTCACCTGTGAAGCCATCTGGTGTAGGACTTTTGTTTGTTGGGAGCTTGTTGATTACTGATTAAATTTCATTGCGAGTAATCAGTCTGTTCAGATTTTCTTTTTTTCTTGATTCAGCCTTGGAAAACTGTATGCTTCTGGGAATTTATCCATTTCTTTCAGATCGTCTGATGTGTTGGCATGTAGTTAGTTGATTATAGTACTTTCTTATAATTTTTTGCATTTATGTGTTCTCTGTTGTCACATATTCTCTTTCATTTCTGATTTTATTCATTTGGGTTCTCTTTTTCTCTTGATTAGTCAAGTTAGAAGTCTGTCAATTTTGTTTATCTTTTCAAATAAACAGATCTTGGTTTCATAGTTTTTTTGTTTGTTTGTTTTTGTCTCTATTTTGTTTATTACTGCTCTGATCTTTATTTTCCTTTCTTGTACTCACTTTAGGCTTCATTTTCTGTTATTTTTCCAGTTTCTTTAGGTGTGAAGATAGACTGTTTATGTAAGATTTTTCTTTTCTTTCTTCTTCTTTTTTAAAAGTTTTTTATGTATGACTGCATTGCTATGAGTTTTCCTCTTAGGACTGGTTTTGCTGTGTCCCATAGATTTTGGGTCATCGTTTTTCATTTTTTGTTTATCTCAGGGTAATTTTTATTTCTTTCTTGATCTTATTGTTGCCTCATTCATGATTTACCATCATGTTATCCAGCCTCCACATATTTGTGTGCTTTTCTTTTTTTTTTTTTTCCTTCTAATTGGTTTCTAGTTTTGCACTATTGCACTATTGTGGTCAGAAAACACGCTTTATACGAATACAATCTTCTTGAATTTATTGAGACTTGTTTTGTGGCCTAACATGTGGTCTATCCTGGAAAATGCTCCATGTGCACTTGAAAAGAATGTATATGCTGCTGCTTTGGGGTGAAATGCTCTAAAAATATCATTTAAATCTATCTTGTCTAGTGTGCCATTTATACTGTGTATAATTTATGCACATAATTTATGCAATTCTTACTGATTATCATTTAGATAGTTGCCATTCTTTTGCACTAATAACAATAGTGTAACAAATAACCTTGTGCATTGGTTATTTTGTAATTTTGCAAATGTATTTTTAGGATAGAATTAGGACTGTTATGTCAAAAGTTAGTTGCATGGTATTTTTTGTAGATATTGCCAAAAAGGTTATGCCATTTTGTACTCTCATCAACAATGCACATGAGTGCCCCTTTCTGTATAGCTTTACCCACTGGTTCTATATTAATGTAAAATATTTGATAATCTTATAGGCCAAAACTAATATTTTGTCTTAGTTTTACACTGCATGTATCTTAACATGAGATAGCTCAAACATAGTTTTTTACATATTTAAGGTCATTTATAGTTCCTAATATATCAAAAATAAATTCATGTATTTTGTCTGTTTTTCTATGTTTTTGGGTTTTTTAAAAAGTTTTTAATATATTACAGCAATTATTCTTTGTTATATGAGTTGCAAGTACTTTCCCCTGGTATCTCATTTATCTTTATTACTTTTCTCATAGTTTTATCATTTAAAACATTATCTTTAGCACATGAAACAAGGGTAGACCATATGCTGGGACACAAAACTAGCCTCACCAAATTCAAGAATATTGAAATTATACCAAGTGTATTCTCAGGCCACAAAGCTTTGAAATTGGAGATCAATTGTTAAAAAAGGGGGGGAGAGGCAGAAAAAAATCACAAAGACATGGAGATTAAACAACATCTTATTAAAAAATGACTGGACCAAAGAAGAAATAAAAGAAGAGATTTAAAAATACATGGAAACTAATGACAATGAAAATACAATATATTAAAATTATTGGGATGCAGCAAAAGCATTAAGAAGAGGGAAATTTATTTCATGACAGGCCTATCTTAAGAAACAAGAAAAATCACAAGTAAATATCCTAACATTTTATCTTAAAGAAATAGAAAAAGAAGAACAGAAAAAGAAGCTCAAGGTCAGCAGAAGGAAAGAAATAATAAAAATTAGAACAGAACTAAATGAAATTGAGAACAGAAAGATAATAGGAAGAATTAAGGCAACAAAGCTTGTTCTTTGAAAAAAATCAATAAAATCGACACACCACTGACTAGGCTAACCAAAAGACAAAAAGAAAGGACAGAAATATTCAAAATTAGAAATGAAAGGGGAGAAATTATCACTGATACCACAGAAATACAAAGGATCATAAGAAAATATTATGAAGGACTTAATGCCACTAAATTTAACAACCTAGAAAAATGGACAAGTTTCTAGAAATACAAGCTACTTAGTCTGAACCAAGAAGAACTGGATAATCTAAATAGATCAATCAATAGTAAAGAAATTGAAACAATCATCCAAAGCCCCCCTAAAGGCAAAAGCCCTGGACCAGATGCACTCACCAATGAATTTTACCAAGCATTCAAAGAAAAATTAATGCCTATCCTCCTCAGACTCTTCCAAAAAATTGAAGATGAGGCAGTATTTTCCAATTCATTCTAGAAGGCCAACATTACCCTAATACCAAAGCCTGGTAAAGGCAACACAAAAAAGAAAATTATAGACCAATATCTCTGATGAACACAGATGCAAAAATTTTATACACAATATGAGCAAATTAGAATACAACAATGCATCAAAAAGATCATACATCAAGATCAAGTGGGATTCATCCCAGGAGCACAAGGATGGTTCAACATACGAAAATCAATGAATGTGATACCCCACATAAACAAAATAAAAGATAAAAACCATATGATCATATCAATTGATTCAGAAAAAGCATTGGACAAGATACAGCATCTATTTAGAATCAAAACACTTAATAAAATGGGTTAATCAACATAATAAAGGCCATATATGAAAAACCCTCAGCTAAAATTATACTGAATGGGAAAAAGCTGAAGCTCATTCCCCTAAAATCAGGAACAAGACAGGGTTGCAGAAGTTAAAACTGAGCTGAGTCACCACAATTAATATTCCTTCAATTAATCATAGAAATACATCCAAATGATCTCTCAATTGTGCTTCTTGACCACCAGACTTTCCAGGTTTTAGCCAAAAGATGTCAACCATGTGTTTTGTCTAAGCACCCTAGCTAAGAATAGGCACATTAAGTAAACTAAGATCTGAGTGGGGTACCTGTCTTTAGGGAGTAAGTCCCTTCAATTATGTTTAGAATTGCAGATACTTTTTTTGGAGTAAATCAAGAGATGCTTTAAGGAAGACTGTAAAAGCAACAGAAATTTGCTGTTGAGGAAAATGGAACATAGACAAATTTTGTGAAATGCAAAGTACTAGAACCTATTTATAAAATAACATTGTCCAAAATCCATTACCAATCAAAGACTGAAAATAATTCTTAAGAGTTGTAGCATAGTGTTGCCTTTCTATTTATCTGACTTAAAGTGCAATTAGGATGAGAATTGTTTCTTCCTTGATTTTAATGTCTGCTGGTTTATATAAACTCATATTTTATACATTGGATCCACATAATTTCCATAAGAAATATTAATTGATTTTCACTGATGCTTTTTATCAGTAAGAACATACTGATAAATAAAGGGAAATCATATGTATGAACATGTACTTGTATACGAGGGCTGTCCAGAAAGTATCCAGCAATATAATATGAAAAATAGAGACATTTATGGCTGGATTTTTTTCAGACAGCCATTGTATATTTATATACAGGTATAAACTAACCACATGAAAATTGAGTGTAGTCATTGATAGTAACTACAATTTAGGTTTGTAGGTTACATAGAAATACATTAACACTATTTTATATAACTAACAAAAATT
The DNA here is from genome assembly GCA_004026885.1 of Lyroderma lyra. NCBI lineage: Eukaryota > Metazoa > Chordata > Mammalia > Chiroptera > Megadermatidae > Lyroderma > Lyroderma lyra. The sequence continues at coordinate 248,105 of PVJL010001147.1, read as the reverse complement.
ATTGCAACTCTTATCTGAAAATGAAATTCTTTGATTTAATACCTCTTCTTCCATGGACTTCTCAGTTTTTCAAAGGCAATAACAAAATTATACACATCCTATAGTGTATATGGTAATCATGAGGGTCCTTTTGGTCCATGATGTTCTTCTTGTGCTCTTACCAATGAAATCTCTCATATCATCTCCCTAAAACTTACAACTTGTTTACTCAATCTTCTCATTGCCACTTTCATATCTCTGTTTCTTAAAGTGTAGATGGCAGGGTTTAAGACAGGAGTGACAACAAAGTCCACAATGGCAAAAAATGTGTCCAATGACTTGGTAGGGAAAGGCCACACATAGAGAAACATGCATGGAGTGAAAAACAAAACCACTGCAGTGATGTGAGCTGACAAAGTGAAGAAGGCTTTGGACAAATCCTTTGAAGAGTGTTTTCTGACCGTGACAAGAATAAAGATGTATGATACAATTAAGAAAAAGAAGGTGCCCATAGATATGAAACCACTGTTGGCGGTGACCACAAATTCTAGTCTATAAGTGTCCATGCATGCAAGTTTAATAACCCTAGGAAAATCACAATAAAAGCTCCCAACATTATTAGGGCCACAGAAAGGTAAATTTATGATAAAAACAAACTGAGACACAGCATGAATCACCCCAGTGATCCAAGCAACCACTACCAAAAGTACACACATTCTGGGATTCATAATAGTTAGATAGTGGAGAGGCTTGCAGATTGCAGTGTACCTATCATATGCCATGGCTAGGAGCAGCACCATCTCAACTCCTCCCATGACATGAATAAAGAACATTTGTATCATGCAGTCGTGGAAGGAAATTATTTTACAGTCACTGAAAAGATCAGACACCATCCTAGGAACCGTGGTAGATGAAAGACCCAGGTCAATGAGTGAAAGGTTGGCCAGCAGAATATACATGGGGGCATGTAAATGAGAATCGAAAATCACTGTGAACACAATGAAGAGGTTTCCCAGGATAATTCCCACATAGAATAAAGAGAAGAAAAGAAAAAGAAAGCACTGTATTCCCAAGGATTGTGCAAGTCCCAGTAACACAAATTCAGTTACCACGGAGCCATTTACTTGGTCCATTGAATCAAAAGAAGGAAAGACTATGCAGTGACCTGAAAGAAAAGAAAGAAGAAATCAACTTTGAGGTACTGAAAATAAGGTATTAAATGTTGACAACTTAAAATTGGTTATTAACAAATATTTTATTTAATTGATAGTAAACTATTTATGAAATAATGGGAACCCAGAGGGTAAAAAATTAATGTAGTATGACCAAAGCTGCACTTAGAGGCAATCTATTGCTTTAAGTGCTCTCATTTATTTGAATACATGGATGAATCAAGAAACTTAAGACATTAGAAGAGAATGCACAAAATAAACTCAGAATTCAGGTGAAAGAAAAAAATAAATATTGAAAGCAAAAGTAAATAAATATTGAATCCCATAAAATTGGGAAAGTGTACATGAGCATATAAAAGTGGCTTTTAAAAAACAAAAATAGACAAACTTTCAAAAATATAATAAAGAATAATAAGATTAAATAATAATTAAAAATGAGTATAAAATGCATAATAGTAAAACACCTCTGTCTACTATATGTTCTTAAAAACAATCTATCCCAAACCAATGCATAAATCATACTTGAATTTGAAATGCTGTAAAAGACTAAAGGTTAGTATCTTCATAATACAAAAAAAGACTTCAAACCATTCAATAAAACCTCAAAGACCTAATACATACATAGAGAAATTATATGAAGAGAGAATTCAGAAATATAAACTATATATGTATGTGTATGGGTGTATATATGTATAAATTTTATCCTTAGAAATCTAAGAAATAAGATAAAATATAACTATTATTTTCCTATTATATTAGAAAATAGTTTCACAATTATTATTATTATCAAAACTGGCAAAGTCTCAGTCAACTAGGCACCATCATACATTGCTGTAAGAAATATAGAGTGATTCAAACACTTAAAAAACACTTTGAAATTATGTAACAAGATTCTTGAATCCATACTATTTATTTCAGTAATACTCAAAAGTTTTTGGCACAAAAGTGTTCATCATTTTTTACAGTAGTAAAATGTTGACAATTTAAATGCCAAACATGCGGTTTAAGTCTATTATAATATATGTGCATGATGGAACACAATATAGTTGTTAATAATAAATGTTAATAGAAGAACTTATAATAGGATTAGAAAGATTTTTCTTTATAATATTAACTTCAATAAAAGTTAACCAATTGCATAGTCCAAAATTTTAAATAATAGCAATTAACTTTGATATTTTAAAGCATTTTTAAAAACTCTTCATTTAGATTTCAAAATATCTTTCAGTACATGTATCATATTTATATTAGATTTTTAAAATAAAAACATCAAAGAGTACAGGGAGTCATAGGAATGGTTTATTAAGAATGTTTGAAAACAGGATTGACTCATAATTATTAGAAGACAAACCAACTGAGGAAGTAAAGGATGCATACGTTTCTCATTCAATTAGCCATTTTCATAAACTGCCAGAAATTGATTCATAGATGAAATTATTAAGGGGGGCATATAGCAAACTGAGTAAGGGTCCTAATTAAACTTCTTGGACTTTGTATAAAACTACTACAAAGCTGAAACTTCTTGGGGCAGTCCATCCAGGGGACTGACAACACATTTCCCCTGCTTTACTTTAATCATTGCTGGGCATTTGGAATGAACTTTGGTAGCCATGAAATAATTATAAGGAAATATTGAGATACACAATAAATGGTAAAATAAGTTGAGGCAATAAAGTACAATGGAATAGAAAAGATAATGCTTTGGGGAAAATATAGCAGATGGAGACGAGTATGTTTGATTCCTTTCATAATTCACAATATGTACTTGTTTTCGTTGCCTCTACATTTTCACATTTTCTTCTACCTTCTGTTACCTAGATGTTCTCTTAAATACTCTTTTTAGCATTTCCTCTGAAAATTATGTTTTGCCATTTTTACTTCATTCATACTACTATCACTTGACTTCTCATCAATATTTAAATCATCCAGGTCACAGGTCCATAAAGACAAAGGATTTTGGGAGGACAGATGAATCTGGTGAGCACTATAGAGTTAATGAAGCCATCCCTGGAAGATTTCATGGCAACACCATCTTCTATGCTAAATAGGAGATATTTGTTGACTTCCTGAGCTCACCGACCAATTCAGTTTCTTAAGAGAAATAAAGTTGAAGCAGAATAATCATATTGACTGCTTATGATCTATTGTTTTATCTGATTAAATTAACTAAAATATATAAACCCAATACTTCAGGACTCTCATCATAAAAGTGGGTGTTTCATTTTATAAAAGCAATTAAAGTCTCTGAATTAATTTGTAAGATTTGAAAACTCCTATTACTATTAAGTTAGTACTGCTGAAATGGTGCATGTATTGGAGTTTGAATGTTAATTGAGTTTTTAAAAGAAGAAAATCCCGCACTACATGCACCTATTAGCCTAAAGACTCAAAAATGTTATTTATAACATGTAATTTAATCTATTTATAGTCTTTAATCATTCTAAAATGAGACAATCACAATAAAATATGTGGAACTGTGAGTGTAATCAGTATTATGAAGTTAGTCAGTGGCATGTCCAAGGAGTAGATAGGAAAGAAGGAGAGAGAATGAAGGTGAATTAGAAAGAGAGTAGGAGAATAAAATGAGGGACAGGAGAAAGAATAAGAAGAATCTTAAAGGAAAAATAATGAAGATAAAATGATGATGAAAAGAGGAATTGGTATGGTACATCTTTGCTTAGGTTGCCTGTTGTGGTTTAAACCAACACACATCAATGAATTATGAACATCTAAGAGCATGAACTTTGCTTCAGTTTTCTTTCACTGTTTTAGGTATATTTTGACTGGAAAGATGGAAAGTAATAGTAAAATGGTAGGGAAAACAGTTACTAAAGTGAAGAAAATTTGAGACTTTAAGCATATGAATAATGCATGTGGCAATGGGGTTTGGTAGAATGTAGTGGGTAGTTGGATATGGTGGTTCAGCTAACTGACAGGTGAGTCATCTCTAAAATATTAGGAAGTAATTGATTCAAAAATCCCTTTAGCCTCCAGACAGTTTTTTTTTACTTACCCTAGTTTTAATATTTATAGCTTCTCATAAATGTAAAATTGAAATTCATGATTTAAAGACCCTTTCTGCTTTGTCAACAAAGCAGGCAGATATGTATCACCTGCTTGAAACAGCAGCTGGCACATAGAAAAAGTTCAAGAAATATGTGTTGAATGTATTTTCTAGAAATAGGTGCTTAATTATTCATATAAGAAACAAATTATTAGCCCCACAAATACATAGAGAAATTGAATTTAATATCTTTTCCACAAGCTGGTGCTTCTTGATAATAACCCAATAAATGATCCACAGATAGATAGATAATAGATAAAGTGAAGAAATTCCCACCCACCCTTTCTGTTACAAACATCTGGAATTAGGGGCTTGTTTGGAGAAAAAGACCACACACTTGGTTTCTCTGCCTTCTTAGAAAACACTGGTGACTTTGTGAAGCCCGCAAGAGTTCTTCTGATGCCAGGTCCCCATAGCGTTTGCCATCTCACTTATTAGAGATTTAAACAGGCATTCAGGGTCTGGGGAGACACATCTATAAACAGAAAATGTAGATACATATTAAACAAAAAAGATTAGCAGAATTATAGCTTTGTATAGAAGTGGGGAAAAATTTGAGATTACCTCAAAGTTCATTCTATCTACAGGTTAGAGAGACAACCCAACAAAGTGAAATGGCTAGCCATTTCACAGCAATATATCCACACAACCAAAACTAAGAGTCAGCCTAACTTCCAGTTCAGTGGTCCTGCCTCAATAATACTCTATACCTTCTTAATAGAAAAAGTCATGAAAAAAGTGAGAATTATTAATATTTATATTTGATAGGATCACTGTAACTTAATTAGAAGGGCCCAATTCGTCCCTTAGTTCTTGATTCATTTAAAATAAAGTTGGTCTTCCATTCCACTATTTTCTTTTTCACTGAATTTTGCTCTTCACAATTCCCTTTCCTGTCTCTTCAAACAACCTGGTAAGTCACTGAACAGTTTCATTTCAGAACTTACAGCCACCAGCTTCTCTGTACCATCACCTGGCAGAGGGCACTTTTGTAACTTAAAAGCATTTTTCATACCTGGTTGTTTACAAATAGAGTGTGCTTTTTTAGAAGAGAAATTCAGAGAAGTTAGTCTTCATTTCTGTAAATTACCACCCCCACCAAAGACAAAAATATATATAAGATTCTTCATAATGGGAAAGAAGCTAATTAGTTGCACAGGAGAGTGACCCACTGCTGCTGTAGAGACAACCAATACCCAGCCCATTATTGGTTTCTCTTGAGGACTAAATCTTTGAAGCACACTGATTTCCCCAAGAGAAAAACGTTGAAAGAGTTGCCTGGTGATGAAACAGAGGGGGAGAGGGAAGGTTTTGAGATTATGTACTGATTAATATAAAAAGATTCCCATTTGGGTTGGGTGATCTTGACATAGGAATTGCATGGAATGATTGAGATGAGGGTGTGAAAATATTAATACATCCTGAGTGGACAGACAAACCTGCACCCACAGTACCATGAATGAAAATGATAAAGAAATAATTCTTAAACTCCTGATATGTTAGGATGATTCTTATCATTGATAAGAGGAGAATAAATTGATCATTTCTGGTTATCAATTATAACAACTATTTACCTGTGAATGTCCACCTGTGCCCCCAGACTTTGGAATGTTGGGGATGAATGTGTTTGACCTTTATTTTTTCCTATATTGCCTGGATACAAGAAAAAATTGTATTTTACTGGATCAATATCTTAAGAGATCATGGGAAAACAAATATAAAAGAAACAAATGTAGGAAGTTATTTTAAGTTGCCTGCAACAGGAACTTGTTTATCTGAGAGGGAGGTAATCATGTAAATGACCTATTAAAAGTCAGCGACATACGTCTAGTGGATCTATCTGGAGAAGCATGGCTTTATCTTCCATGTGTCAATACAAACCATCTGATCTCCCGGTTATCATGGAGGCCTTAAAGTTTCAAGGTTTTATTTTTGTTTAGAGTTGTATTTGTTTAGAACTGTGTTTCATTACCTCTGGTTTAGAAACAAGGGGATTTTCTAGAATAGTTGCAGAATGATCTTTGGCTTCAAATTAATTTTTGAAAAAGAATGAAATTCCAAAAATTTGTAAGCAAGAATAAAAACTAGAGAATAATGCAGACAGAAGGATTTAAAAAACAAATAGGGATACATGGTCAGTTACATGAAAGTTTTGTACATGTGATGAAGTAAAACAACTTAATTGCTTAGAAGAAGCACAACAACTCTTAGATTAGAGGAAAATTTCTCCTGTTGTTTTCCTCCTCCCCACCTCCCAGAGGACTTTACAGCGAACAGTAGAGAGCCCATAAGTCATTCTACCATGCCATGTTCTTCTGTGCCTCTTCTTTCTTTGTTCTAATGGGGAGACTGGGGTACTGGGCAGAACAGCATATTAAGATAAATGAGGGAGAATCTAGGCAGAAATAAAGTTCCAGGGTGTTTGCAAGCGCAGGCACAGAGCATACTGTGAGATGAGGGTTATCCCGCGGGCATGGATCATAGGTTTGCTCAATAGTAGAGAAGGTTACTGGGCCAACAGAGGAGCAGGAATTGTAGGATTCATGAGACCTAGGAGTATCAGAAAGGTCTGAGACAAGTGAGTTTCAGGCTGCCTCAACTGAGGTTGCCTCAGGTTTTGAATTGGCTTAATCCTGCAAAAGGAACTCATCAGTAGATTTCATTGCAGAAAGTTAAGGAGATAGAGGCAGAGAAAATTAATTGAGAAGAGAAAAGGAAAAAGAAAAGGGAAGTTCTTTAAGCCTATGACCTTTGAATGTAAAAAGAATGTTGAGATACTATTCAATAAGTTATGCCCATTGCTATTTTTTCTTTCTTTTGGTTTATTCATATATTTATTATAAATAAATTATTCATGTATTTATTATAAATATTTATTGGGTATTTTATACACTGTTATTGATGCTATAGCCATAAATATGAAGGACACAGTCCCTCCTCATATGAAACTTAGAATGTAATGAGTAACGTAATGTAATCACTTAGTGATTAATGTCACAAAGTGATAATAGGGAGTGCATTAATAATATACAATGAAACAAACTCTCCTGGACCCAGGCTCTGGGAAGTCTTTTTGGATAAAATGATGTTGAAACTGAGATTTGAAGGATGAATACATGTTACTAGACAAAGCATGAAGGACAAATGTTTCAGGCAGAATAATTAGCCAGTGCAAAGCCTCAGAGATGAGAGAATTTGAAGTTTGCAGCCAAGTCAAAGACAACACAATTGGCTTTGGAATTGCAAAGCGAGAGCATGTTGTTCTCTGTGAGGCTGGAGATGGGGATGGAAGCCAGGTTGTAGATGGCATGATATGCCTTGAAAAGGAGTTAGTATTTTTGTTTGTTTTTTTAGTGACTTAACATATTGAGTTTATTTCTGACTCAACGGTCCCACGCAGGTGCTCTTGATTGGGAGACAATCTCATTATTTTTTTCTTTTTATTGTTAAATTTATTGGGGTGACATTGGTTAGTAAAAATTACCTAGGTTCCAGGTGGGAGTTAGTCTTTAATTAAAGGCAGTGGAAAGTATGTGAAGGGTCATGCTTAGATTTATATATATTTAAAAATCTCTATCACTGAAGTGTAGATAATGGAAATTAAAGCAAACAAGATTTAAAGGCATAAGAGCATGTAAGTGAGTTACTATTCTATTCCTAAAATTGTATGTGAAGTCTTAGAAAAGAACCGTGATAGGGTAGAAGAAAATAAGGGATCATGTTTAAGAGGTGTTTAGAATGTGAAATAGGACTTGCTGATTGACTATTGGGGGTCAGGGGAAGATGGAGTCCATTATTATTCCCAGAGCTTGGATTGAGCAACTGAATATATATTGGAGCCTTTTATTAATCATAGGATTAAAGACTGGGGACTCTGAAAGAAGGACAGGTTTGAGGAGGAGACAGTTAGTTTAGTTTAAGGCTTATTGAGTACGAGATGCCTGGGACACATCCAAGTAGGTAGGCAGTTAGGTTTGTGGATTAGGAACTCAAGAAATAGTACCTTAGCTGTTAGATGGTAATTAAAGCCATGGGACTGGATGCCACCTAGGGACAGAACATAGAGTGAGAACAGGCCAAAGATGGAATTCTGAGGAACGCTAAGTGTGGTGGTTGAGCGGATGAAGGAAATTCAGGAAACTGATTCTGGGAAGGAATTCCCCAAGAGGTAGGAGGAAAATCAAGAGACTGTGGTGTTGCAGAAGCCAAGTAGAGTATTTGATGGAGGGTGTGGTTAGCAATGATTAAGTAAAGAATAAATTCCCCTCAGATAAATAGCAAAGCATTAGAAAGAGGTATTATTGATATATTTATACAGAAAAACCCAGAAATGTTATTGGAAAGGCTCCTGGAAAACCACAGGATAAATTAACATAGGCATGAGCTCCTTTTAATTGAGCAGATTTTATTTACAGAGCAGTAGAAATAATACATAAAGAAGTTATGTGTAAGTTCAGTAAAGCTTTTAATTCCAAATGTAAAAATCCTCAATTAAATTGATTCTGTCTCATCATTTTTTTGGCTTTATAGTTATCCAAAACTATCATACAAGATATGTAAACTGTTGGGGAGATCTTTTGTGTGACCAGGAGACCATATTCAAGGAAAACAGGATTTCTAAACACACCTGCTGGGTGATTATTGACCTGTGAAACAGCTATTATTTCTATGCCTTTTTTTTTCTTTTCAGAATATACCACAATAACTGAATATTGGCATAAGCCATTTTTTCTTTGTTGACCCCTTCCCCCTCCCAGCCCACAGCCACAAGGTGGCCATCATATCTAAGTCTCCATCAACCTGGCTAATACCTTTCATTGGCCCTGCCCTGGTGATTCTGAAGCCCTGCCTCCCCCAACTTCCAAGCACACCCAAAGCTTCCAGTGGCTTTTCAGTACAAATGGTCTACCTTGGCTCATGCTGCAGACTTTCCTAAAATCTCTCAAAAGTTTACAAAACCCAAACAATCAGCATCTGGCTTCAGCATGTTCTGTACCTCTGGCTGAGCAGCCTTAAGCCCAGTACTAACAACAGCTTTCCTTGGTGCATAGCTTGGCCTCTCAAGGCACCTCCAAGCACAGCATGGGTGGTGACTATCTTTGGATTGCTTTTGACTCATGGTAGGTGACGCCAGGCAGAGCACAGGTTGTGGCTGAATGTGGTTCCCTCCCAGGAGGCTCCAGGGCTGGTATGCCCAGTGGCCAGCTTTGGACTGAGCTGGAACATCACTTGGCCTCCTCCAAGGATGACATACCCAAAAGGCAGACTGGGCAGACACCAGAGTCCTACTAAACTGAATACTTCTCTATAGGGTCAAACATTACACCATAGCTCCTCCACTGTAGTTACAGCAGGTCCTCACAATCAATAAGCCTGAGGGTCAATTCCTTCCATTGATGTGCAGACAGCAAACAAAGATCAACTACAACAAAAGGGCACATAAAACACATACAAGGGATACACGTGGAGTACCCAGCTCTGGTGACCAGGGAAACTGTGCCACTTAGCCTTATAGGATGCCTATTACATAAGGCCACTCTGCTAAGGCTGGGATACATAACAGTCCTACTTAATGCACAGAAACAAACACAGGGAGGCAGACAAAATGGGGAGACAAAGATACATGACCCAAATTAAAGAACAGAACAAAGCTCCAGAAAAAGAACTAAACAAAACTGATACAACTCATTTACCATATGCAGAGCTCAAAACATAAGTTGTAAGGATGCTTAATGATCTCAGAGAGAACTTCAATAAAGAGATAGGAAACATTAAAATGGAGATAGCAAAAAAAACAAAAGAAGCAGTCAGAAATAAAGAATACAATAACCGAAATGAAGAATACATTAGAGGTAATCAACAGTAAATTAAACAGAGAATTGAATCAGTGGTTTAGAAATTAAGGTTGCATAAAACACTCAATCAGAACAGCAAAAAGAAAAAGAATCCAAAAAATGAGAATAGTTTAAGGAGCCTCTTCAACAACATCATGCATACCAACATTAGCATAATAGGGGTATTAGAAGGAGAAGAGAGAGAGCAAGGAATGAAAACCTATTTGAAGAAATAATGATGGAAAACTTCCTTAACCTGGCAAAGAAAATGGATAGTTAAGCCCAGGAAGCACAGAGTCTCAGATGAACCCAAACAGGACCACATCAAGACCCATGATAATGAAAATGCCAAAGTTTAAAGACAAAGGAAGAATATTAAAAGCAGCAAGAGAAAAGCAAAATTTCTCAACAGAAACTTTATAGGCTAGAAGGAATTGTTGGGAAATATTCCAAGTGGTGAAAAGCAAGGACCTACAACCACGATTACCCAGCAAAGCTATTACTTAGAACTGAAGAATAGATGAAGAGCTTTCCTGACAAAACAAAAACGAAAACAAAACCTAAAGGAGTATTACAAGAAATGTTAGAGGGACTTCTTTAAGATAAAAAAATGAAAAATCAAAATTATGAATAATAAAAATGAGTAATATCTATCAATAATTACTTTTGAAGTAAATGGATTAAATGCTCCAATCAAAAGACATAGGGTGGCTGAATGGATAAGAAAACAAGATCTATATGTATGCTGCCTGTAAGAGACTTCAGATTGAAAGACAAAAACAGAATAAAAGTAAAGGGATGGAAAAAGATATTTCATTAAAATGCATATGGTCATTGCAACATTATCTATAATAGCCAAGAAATGAAGGCAACCTGGGTATCCATGAATGAATGAATGGATAAAGAAGAGGTGATACACATAAGCGATGGAATATTATTCAGCCATAAAAAAGAATGAAACCTTGCCATCTGCAACAACATTGAAGGGCCTAGAGGGTATTGTGTTAAGTGTAGTAAGTCAGACAGGGAAAGGCAAATGCCATATGATTTCACTTATAAGTGGAATATAAATAACAACAACAACAAAACCAGCAAACAGGATAGAAGCAAACTCACAGATATAAAGAACATTTTGATGATTCCTGGATATTTATTTATTTATTTTGCATCTCAGCACATACTAGTAATGAATGTATCCTCAGATACACACAACTTATGCTGTAATTATTTTTACCATGACCTCCATAGGGTTAAGTATGGTGTTAGCTGTAGTTTTGTTTTTTTGTTGTCAATAATCTTTATCAAGTTGAGAATGTTTCCCTTTTTTCCTATTTTTCTGAGATTTTAAAATTATGGATGGGTGTTGAATTCTTTCAAATGTTTTATCTGCATCTATTGATATGATCATGTTATTTTTCTTCTTTAGCTTATTGATATGATCGATTATATCAATTGATTTTCAAATGTTGAACCAGACTTGAATACCTTAGATAAATCCCATTTGATTATGGTATATAATTTTTTAAATATTTTTTGAATTCAATTTGCTAATATTCTTTTGAGGATTTCTGTATCTATGTTTATGAGACATGGGTCAGTAGTTTTATTTCTGTGTAATGTCTTTGTCTGGTTTGGCATTAAGATAAAGCTGGCTTCAGAATGAGTTAGTAAGTATTCCCTCTGCTTCTATTCTTTGAAAGAGATCGTAGAGAATTAGTATAATTTCTTTTGTAAATGTTTGGTGAAATTCATCATTGAAATTATAGTGGTTGGAGTTTTTTGTTTTGGTAGGTTATTAATTATTAATTTAATTTCTTTAACAGATGTAGATCTATTCAGATCTATTTATGTGTATGTGAGTTTTAGCAGATTGTGTCCTTGAAGGACTCAGACCATTTCACCTAGGTTATCAAATTTGTAGTCATAAGCTTTTTATAGTATTCTTTTTTATGTTTTTAATGTCCATGGGAACTGTAGTGATGGCCTCTTTTTCATTTCTGATATTAGTCACTTGTATCTTCTCCCTTTTTTCTTAGTTAGCTTTGCTAGAGGCTCATTGTTTTTATCAATATTTTCAAAGAACCAACACTTGGCTTCATTGATTTTTCTCAACTGGTTTCCTGTTTTCAATTTAACTCATTTGTGCTCTAATATTTTTTTCTTCTGCTTGCTTTAGATTTAACTTACTCGTCTTTTTTCAGTTTCCTAAGCTGGAAACTAAGATATTTGATTTTAGATATTGCTCTTCTAATATATGCATTTAATGCTATAAATGTCCCTCTAAGCACTGCTTTTGGTGCATCCCACAAATTCTTGATAAGTGTGTTTTCATTTTTATTTTGCTCAAAATATTTTTAATTTCGCTTGAGATTTCTGCTTTGATCTATGTATTACTTAGAAGTGTGTCAATATCTGTGTATTTTGTTTTTCTCCAGTTATCTTTCTATTATTAATTTCTAGTTTTATTCCATTATGGTTTTAGAGTAGACACTGTATGATTTCTGTTCATTAAATTCGTTAAGGTGTGTTTTATGGCCCCAAATGTGGTTTATCTTGGTGAATGCTTCATGTGAGCTTGAGAAGAATTTGTATTTTATAGTTGTTGGGTAAAGTAGTTTACAGATGTCAGTTATGTCTAGTCAATTGATGGTTTGGTTGAGTTCAATTTAGTGATTTTCTGCTTGCTGGATCTGTAAAGTCTCCAACTACGAGAATGGATTAATCTATTTCCTCTTGCAGTTCTATCAGTTTTTGCCTCATTTATAATAGTTTGCTGCTGTATTTAGATACACACCGTTTTGATATTGTTATGAAAATTTGGAGAATTAACCCCTTTATCTTTATATAATGCCCTTTTTTTTTATCTCTGATAACTCTCCTTACTTTGAAGTCTGAAGTGTGGTATATTTTTCTCCATCCACTAACTTTTAATATACGTGTGACTTTATATTTAAAGTGAGTTTCTTATAGACAACATGTAGTTGGATCATGGCTTTTGATCCATTCTGACAATCTCTGTCTTTTAATTGGTACATTTTAACTATTGACATTTAAGGTGATTATTTATATAGTGGATTAATATCTACCATATTTATTAATATTTTGCATTTTTTGCCCTTGTTCTTAATTTGTCTTCCACTCTTTTCTGCTTTCTGTTGTTTTAATATAGCATTTTATATATTCTATTTTTTCTTCTTTCTTAGCATATTATTTGTGCTGATTTTAAAATTTTTTAGTGGTTATCCTGGACTTAGCTATATACAATTATAATAAATCTAAATCTACTTTCAAATTACACTATTCCACTTTATGGCTAGTGTGAGAACCTTATAATAATAAAAATAATCCTAATTTCTTTCTCTCCTTGTATTATTGGTTTTATATTCATTTCACTTCTATGTAAATGTGTGTGTGTGTGTGTGTGTGTGTGTGTGTGTGTGTATCTACTGGAAATAAATTCACTCAATTTTTGTTTGAAAAAGTTTTTATTTCCCCTTAACTTTTGAAGGATGATTTCACAGGGTACAAAATTTTAGGTTGGTGGGGTTTTTTTCTCTCAACACTAAATATTTCACTCTTCTCTCTTCTTGTTTCCATAGTTTCTGAAGAGAATTTGTTCCTCTATCATAGGTAATGTCATTTTTTCCCTCTGACTTCTTTTTTTTTTTTTTTAAGCATTCAAGTTTGTGGAAATTTATTACATAAGTCCTAGAAAACAAAGATAGGCAATTTCTAATAATGACATAGCACCTGAAAGGCAAGCATGTACTTTGCCCTCTGACTTCTTTAAAGAATTTTTTAATCTTTGATTTTTTTGTAATTTGAAAGCTAGACTTATGGGGGGAGCACTTCATAAATTATATAAATGCCTACCCACTGTGCTGAAAATAATATAAATAATATTGAATGCCAACTATAATTTTAAATATATATGTATAGTCACAGGATGTAGAGGACAGCATAGGGAATATAGCCAATGGCATTATAATAATTATATAAGATGTCCAATGGATATAGGACTTGTTGGAGTTATCATTTTTGTGAAGTGTGTCTAATTATGTTCATTTGTACACCTGAAACAGATAATAAAATAATAATAATAATAATAATAATAATAAAAACATGTGTAGGTGTAGTTTTTTTTTTTCTTCTGCATTTATCCTTCTGGGTGTTCTCTGAACTTCCTGGACCTAGGGTTTGGTACCTAACATAAATTTGGGGGAAATTCTCAGTCTTTATTGTTTTAAATATTTCTTCTGTCCTTTTCTCTCCTATTTCTGCTTCTGATATTCCCCTTACACATATGGTACACCTTTTTAGTTGTCCCACAGACATAGGATATTCTGTTTTATTTGTTTTCATTATTTGTTCTCTTTGCTATATAGTTTTCAGGGATTCTATTGCTATATCATCTAACTCAGAGATTCTTTCCTCATCCATGTTCAATCTACTGATAAGCCCATCAAAAAGATTCTTCATTTCTGTTATAGTGGTTATTTTGTTTGTTTGTTTGCTTGTTTGTTTTATCTCTGGCATTTCTTTTTGGTTTGTTTTTAGGATTTCCACCTCTCTGCGTATATTGCCCATCTGTTCTTGCATGCTGTCTACTTTATCCATTAAAGCCCCTAGCATATTAGCTATAGTTGTTTTAAATTCCTGTTCTGATCATTTCAACACCTCTGAAATGTCTTTTTCTGATGCTTGCTGTCTCTTCAAATGGTGTGCTGTTATTTTTTGTTTTGTTTTTTGCCTTCTGGTATGCCTTGTAATTTTTTCTTGCCATCTGGACATGATTTACCAAGTAAGGGGAACTGCTGTAAACCAGCTTTTGGTAATGTGGTGGTGAGATATGGGTAGAAGGGAAGTGTTCTATAGTTCTATAATTAGGGTTCGGTTTTTTAGTGAGCCTGTGCCTCTGTACAATGAACTTAACAAATGTTTCTTATTTTCCCCCTCCCCTCCTTAGATGGTACAGCATGACTAGAGTGAGCTGAAATTTGGTATTTCTCTTCTCCCATATGAAGATTAGAGCTGGCTGGAGTTGGGTATTTCCCTTTCCCAGGTCAGTTAGGCTCTGATAATACCTCAATAGATTTAGGTTCTTGTTAAGTGATGTCCATTGAGGGCAGGGCTTGTTAAAATGGAAGAGTTCTTTGGTATATTTCAAATGGTTCCTTTTTTCTGCCCTCTGCCAGAAGCACAAGGGGATTTTTTTTCCTCAGCCACTTAGTGTGGGAATCTGATTAAGCTCCTGGAAGTAAATCTCACAATATTGATAGGACTTCCTATGACTGCATTCTCCTGGAAAATTTTTAATTCTCAGAATTGTCTGCACTGAGCTAGAAGGAATTTACCACTGATATTTTTTTTGACAAAATTAAAGTTAGTGTAGTAAAATAGTTTTCTTTTGTCCATGTTTTTGCTGCCTTGCTTAAAACGATCATATTTTGCCATGCATAACGCACACCTGTGTTTTTGACCCAGACTTGCAGGAAAACAATCTTTAGTTTTAATTCAAATTTTTATTTTTTTATATTTAGGTACTTGTTATTGAATTATAAAGGAATTTTAGCATTTATTTTTAACATATTATGATATAAGACATTTTATGTAACAAATAATTACAAATCAGAAGAACAGATAAGAAGGTATAAGAAATTTTATGTAAGATTTCTATTACCATTAAGCTGCCACTCAATCATTTTATCTTTTTTTTTTTTTTTTTTTTTTTTTTGAGAGACTTGAAGTCAAGAGAAGGTGCCACCATCTTGTAAGGCTAATTTACCTCTATTGTCAGGAGAAAGGTAGTATTGCTGCTATACAATGGTTAAGTAAAGTCATGGAAGATAAAATAGAAATTCAAATTGAAATATGGAACTGAACTATTCTATTTGTGAGGTGAAAAATACATTAGATAGTATTAGTGACAGAGATAATATTGTAGAAGATTAGTGAACCTAAAGATGTAGCAATGAAACTACGGTAAGTCTTCACTTATGTCGTGAATAGGTTCTTGGAAAATGTGACCTTAAGCAAAACAATATAATAAAACCAATTTTATCATGAGGTAATTGATATAAATGAGAGTTTAGTTCCTATGGCATCTTTCTGGTCACAATAACATCACCAAAACTTCTAAAAAACGATCTAAAACATTTCTAATTTTTAAACATTGAATTAAATGTGAGCTATCCATACATTTAAGAAGGATTAATAAAAACAAGTAAGATAATTATTTTTCCAACCTGCTTATCCCAGTTCATGGTTAGAGGTGACTGGAGTTTATCTGGGCAGCTTACGGCACAAGGCAGGACCCAATCCTGGACAGGACGCCCTTCCATTACAGGGCACACTCACACCCACACAGCCATACTTACTCAACCTGGGACAATTTAGACATACCAATTAATCTAACATGCACATCTTTGGGATGTGGGAGGAAACGGAAGTACCCAGAGAAAACCTATGTGGACATGAGGAAAATGTGCAAGCTCCATGCAAACAGTGGCCCTTGACAGAAATCTATTGTTTTCCTCACCAATGTTATAGTGAAATGATCTTGAATAAAATAATGTTATTCAAGAGCTTGCTATATAAAAATGATACATGAAGAAAATAAAAAAGAATTTTTATTATATTAATCTCTTTAATAGGTAAATGATTACTTGAAACAACAGTAACAGCAATATATTGTTTAATGTATTATCTCAGGAAATAATAGTAAACATATATAGAAAACAATCCAAATACAAGGGCTAAGAGGAGGTAAATGGAAGTTTCCTGTTGTAATTTTCTTATATGATACCTGGAAAGATATAACATAGAAGTTAGACTGTGAAATCAAGAAGTACAAATTCATAGTCTTAGAATAGTCATGGGGATGTAAAATGCAGCATAGGGCATATTGTCAACAACATTGTATGGTGTTAGAGGGGAACCAGTTGTTTTGGAATGAGGATTTATAATAGTTACATAAATAACTCATCACTGTGCTCTACACCTGAAACTGATAATATCGTATATAAAATGTAATTGAAAAATAAAAAGTCTGGCATTTTAAAAAATGGCATTTATTTTATATACATGTTGTAGCAGAAGTTTTAAGAATATTTGAATATAGCTGTTCTTAAGAAAGCTATTTAGCTTTCCTTTTAATATGGTCCTATATTTAAAAATACTGAGACAATAAACCAGGAATTTAGAACTCAGTAATTTGGCTGTCTTAATTATTTAGATAGGGAATGACTAAATTGATGTTTGCTTTTATGTATCTGTTCATTTCAAAAAATGATTTAGTGTGAAATAGTTCAAAATATCTGCTTTATTTATAAAAAGAGTAAACTATTTCAAGGGCTTTAAGCTTTCGTTTTCATATAAGCATTGTAATAATAACAGATAATTATTATTTACCAGTTTAAGATATCTAGTTTTAGATTTAAGACAGCCTGAGGTCCTGGTATACACAAAACATAATTCAACTGCTTTTAGTAAAAATCCCCCATAATTCGAAGTAACCTTCCTGATAAATAAGCAAAAATCTTGGGTGTTTCTTTACATGTGTAGAATATGAAAAGTTTTTTATCCTAAAATGTCCCAATGCCACTTTATTTGTGCAAACTTACTGAACACGTTGAATTGCTTGTTTTATAGCAAGAACTCAAAAACTGACTTTTCTTTTCTGTCACTGTTTTAAATCAACAACTAATTTAATTGTGCCCCAGCCATATGAAAAGTAGAATCTTAGACATCAACATGGCGAAGCAGGCTGCAAAGCAAAGTGGGAAGTTTTACCGATACATTTCTCTAGCTATCACAGAACAGGAAAGCTTTAATATGGATCTTTTTTTTCCTTTTTATTTGTTTTTATTGTTGGATTTATTGGGGTGGCATCTGTTGGTGGGGATTGCATGGGTTTCAGCGTGCGGCTCTGCAGTGCACTGTCAACTTGTTGTATAGGTTCACCGCTTGGTGTGACTTCTCTTTCCATCACCATGTATTTGGCTCCCCCTCCCTCCTCTCCCACCCCTTCCCCCTAATATGGATCTTTACCCTCATGCCAAGTTTCTGACATGCAATTATGTGAGTCAATGTAAAACTGAAACCATCTGAAAAACTAGTGTTGAACCAGCATAAAATTCAGTATTTCCCAAATGACCAGTAATTGCATACAGTACTCCTGAAAGTAGATTAACATCCTGCATTCTGGCATGAGTGTTCTCCAATGATCTCTAATCTTGGACCACTTGGACTGGTCACAAGACTATGGATCAATCAAACTCAACCATGCCTACTTACTAACTGCCAATAAAAGAGTGCAGAGAATCATACAGACCAGGAGGGGGAAGAAATTCCTGTTTATGAGGAGACACTAATGAGATAATGTGGACTTTTCATTGAATTATGAAATCATCCCCACAAACAAAGCTTGGGTTATCACCCTTTAATCATAAATTATGCAAGCTCACCAGTTAAGCATTCCTAACCATTCATACTGGCAGCAGTGATCTATTTGGAGGGCAAGAGACAGGATGAGGGCTGCTCCAGGCAGCCCTGGATAATGGAGCCCTAAATCCAGGAACTGGGAATTAGAGTAAATGAGAGCAGCCTGGATCACTTCCGCAAGCTCGCTTGGGTCACTGACCTCATTCAGACAGTTCTTCATTCACTTTATCTTTTTCTTTAACAATACTTTAGGCACTAGGTTTATTTAAATTTGGTTAAGTTTAGTGTTGTTGTTTTTTTAATGAGTAAGCACAATAATGCTCACTTTTTTTTCAATTTTATAAGAAAAGGAAGTTTTTCACTGGAATCATTAGAAAAGAACAAGTTGCCTTTCAAAATATAAATTAAAACCATTTCAAGACTAGAGGCAAGATAACTTCTTTTTGGCCTATTACTTTCAGAATTAACTTGCACTACATTTATAACTCAAACAAACCTCCGAAGCATAATGCATCTCTGTAAAATAACGTCTGCCTTGAATTCTTCCTCAAGTTATGATGAGAATAAAATACAACAACTTGGCTAAATTCCATACACTTATAATTTAACTGTAACACAATTTTATATGTTCAAATAGTAACATTAATGATTTTAATTGGGTTTTACCTGCAGTCTATATTTTAATATACATGTATTCCTTATGTTTCTGTTTAAAATACAATATTCAGTAAGTAAAATAAGATCTTTTAAAGGGGGAAAAAATAAAAAGAAAAATAAAAAGTCTCAAAAAATATCTATGCATTGTAAAAAGAAATAAAAAGTCATACTGTGATGTTAAAATATAAAGTACATATGTATAACTCTAACAACTAAAAATCAAAAAAAGATACATCTAACAAGCCAATATTATTAATATGAGTATGTTTAAATAAATAATAATGTAAAACATAACACTCAAGTATACAAAAAAGGCAAAAAAGACAAAATTGATAAAAAAACACATGAAACATATATAAAATAGAAAGATTGTCAACTTTAATCAAACCATATCTATAATCATAATATATGTAAGTGGTCTAATAACCTAAGTAAACACAGAAATTGTTGTATTAGATAAAATATATGTTGCAGACAAGAAACCACTATTAAAAATAAAAACTCACATAGATTAAAAGCAAAAGGATAGAAAAAGAAAAACTATGCTAATAAAATTACTATTTGACTAAACAGTGGTATATTAATTTACCATTGTTGTTATAAGAAATTACCACAAACTTAGTGACTTAAAATAGCAAATACTTATCATCTTATAATTCTTTAGGTCAGAAGTCTGACGCAAGTCTCACTGGGCTAAACTCACAGTGTTGGCAGGGTTGTATTTCTTTCTGGAGGCTGTAGAAGAGAATCCATTGCCTTACCTTTTCAATTAAACCAAAAGACAGCAGAAAGAGTAGGGAAAAATATAAAAATTTCTCAAGAAAGCAAATTTTCATCCAGCCATATCGATAGTAATCCTATTAAATGTAAATTTTATTTTTTTCAACTATTATGCAAGTAAGTATATATATGACAAACCCCACAAGACATACTATTTTTGCACACTCAATATTTAGTGTATGCTTATTTACATATAGCAACATATTTAACAATCCACTTGTTCTTATTTTTTATTCTTTTTTTCTTTCAAATTAGTGTTTCCCTCCAGGATTATTTTCTCTTACCTGAAGAACAGCTGTTAATATTTATTTAGTACAACTTCTTAGGCAACAGATTCACTCATTTCTGTTTTTCTGAATATGTCTTTATTTTACTTTCAGTTAAAGTGTATGTTTCAACTTCATATAGACTTTTAGGTTGGTTTGTTCTTTACAGCATATTAAATGTCACAACATTGTCCTCTGCCTCCCACACTTCTGTTATAAAAGAAGCTATCAGTCCTACTGTTGTTCTTTTCAACAAGCATTTCCCCACCTCAGATGCTTCTAAGATTTTCTTTTTATCTTTCTTGCATGTAAATAACCTAATAACCTAATTAAACACAGAGAATATTGTATTAGATAAAATTTATATTGCAGACAAGAAATCACCATTAAAAATAAAAACATGCAGATTAAAAGCAAACAAATAAACAAGAAAAACCACGCTAATACTATTACTGTTTAACTAAACAGTGGTATATTAATTTATGATTGGTGTTATAAAAAATTACACAAACTTAGTGACTTTCCTTTTTTTCCTTTCACCAAAGTAGGAAAAAATAACCAGATCTCTAAGTGTCCATAAAAAATACTTAACAGCATGACACTTTCTACTTAATAATATTTCAACATAGCCCTTTATTCAGAATCTTGATATCATAATTTAAGTGAAATAGAAAACATTAGATAGTTTTTCTTGCTTAATGAATTTTAATGATCTCTCTTTGAAATTTGAATAAGTTGAATTTCTTACCATCACCTAAAAATCAAGATTCTGACCTTACCAACCTGCTCAACTTCTTTTATAATTCCTGCCATTTTCACACTCATTAACTATGCTACAGAGATTATTATTCTTTATAGTCTCCAAGTGTACCAAGCCCATAAAATCTTTGTGTTCCTGTATTACTCATTCCCTCTGCTTAAAAATTTCTGTTCCCAGGTATTGCATGGTTGATTCTTTCAAGTCATCTGAATATCAGTTAAACATGACTCAACAGGACCTTGCCTAATAATAAAAAATAAAGTAACTATTATCTCCTAGTCAAAATCTACCATAACATTATTTTTCATTCATAATATCTTTTTCAGGTATTATGGCATTTTATTTTTTAGTTTAATAGTTTCAATTGTTTTTATCCATGTAAATGTAACACCAGGAGGCCTAGAATCTTACCTGTCTTATTTATACACCTGAAAAAAATGGTGCCTAAAAATTGGAAGGACTTAATAAATGTATCATTTGCTAAATGACTGATTCAGTGCATTAATGAATAAATAATTTAATTATCCAATTGGCTTTTCGCCTTCCTTGTTTTTCTCATTCTCCTATTCCCTTTAGCATCCCATGTGCCGACTCAATAACCTCCTCATGGAAGCTTTCACTTCCTGGTTGCGAAGTGTATAAATCACAGGGTTCATTAAAGGAAAGATCACTGTGTGAAAGAGAGAAACCACTTTGTCAGCTGGGATGGCTCTGAAGGGGCGAGTGTAGATGAAGATGGCAGGTCCAAACATGAAAAACACAATGATAATGTGTGTAGTGCACGTGGACAGTGCCTTGTTCTTCCCCTCAGAGGAGGACCCACGTACACGGCAGAGTATGACCGCATAGGAGGCCAGAAGCCCCAGGAAGCACAGGACAGTGAGCAGTCCACTGTTGGAGACCATCAGGAGCTCTACCACCAAAGTGTCTGTGCAGGCCAGCTTGATGACTTGTGGCACATCACAGAAGAAGTTATTCAGCTGGTTTGGGCCACAGAAAGGCAAGTGGAGAATAAGGGCCACTTGTACAATGGAATGAGCAAAGCCCCCAAGCCACAGAGCCAACAGCAGGGCATAGCAGGCTCTAGGGTTCATGACGGTTGAATAGTGTAAAGGACGACATATGGCGATGTAGCGGTCAAAGGCCATCACAACAAGAAGAAACATTTCCCCTGCTCCCAGGAAGTGCAAGAAAAAGAGCTGAGTGAGGCAGCCTCGATAGGAGATTACCTTCTTTTCAGAGAGGAAGTCCACCAACATCCTGGGAGCCACAATGAAGGAGTAGGATGCATCCAGGAAGGCCAGGTTGCCCAGGAAGAAGTAGAGAGGAGCTGTGAGACCAGGGTCTGATCTGATGGTGAGAATGATGAGGAAATTTCCAGGGAGGATGATGAGGTAGAAGATTAAGACTAGCACAAAGACCAGGAGTTGAGCATCTTGAGACTGGGTCAGACCAAGGAGGATGAATTCTGTCACCACTGTGCTGTTCTCTCTCTCCATCACTCCTCAGTCTGCAGAATAATAAAACGAGTAAAATGTAATCTTTATAACCACCTTTTCATCTATTTCATAGCTCTTCTCCAGATAAAAACAGTATTTGTCACATTCCTCACTAAAAACAACTTACATTTTGTAACTCTCCTGTGTTTTGAGTTAATCTTTCTACACTTGATTTTTTCAGTTCCCCTAAGACACTGTTGTTGAAGCCACACTATTGTTCCTATTTCAGTTTTTCAATATAATTGTGTTTCTGTAGGACTCTGGACTACTTTGCTAGATGTAGATTAGAAATTTCCTGATGAAAACAAAACTTAACCATGATCACAATTGTCAGTTTTTGTTTCATTTGATTTTTGTTGTTGTTGTTAGTGGTGGTGCACTGTCTCTAATGGTTAGGTTAGTCGCTAGGTTTTAGTGCCTTCTCCTCATTCCCACAGAGCAAATACTGTTGTAGGATGTGCTTCTGTTTTCAGTTCCTGGAGAATGCCTGATTCCTCGCTGGTGGCTATATGCTTTGCTTTCTCAATTTGTGCCTTAGTAGTTCCCATCACATTGTTCTGCTTTGGGAGCCTTGCGCACTCTTACTCCAGACTGGTTAGCAGGACCTCAAGAGAGAGACCTGCATTTCACCTCACTTAAGAGTTATACTCCTAGTTGGGATTCAACCCTGCATCTGAAATCTTAATTACCACTAATCCATTCTATTTTGCTCACTATATATTCATAACCTACTTTATCTTCAGATCTCATAGTGATAGCCAATGATATTTTTCCAACAGTGTTTTTATATGATATAAAATTTATGAGAATACATAAAATATTTTTACTACCTCAACTAACAAAATCAAAGCATACTAGAGCTGGAATTGACCATATAAAACATAAGAGTCTAATATACTCATCTGACAGATCAGAAAAATAAAGCAATTGCAGTAAAGATTCTTAAATTTGCTATAGGTTTTCTTCTTTGTTCTCATTAGAAAGTGGCAGGGGGAAAAAAGTTGTGTATTCTTCAGTTTAAACTGATTAGGAAATTGTTAGTTAATGTCCCATCAATTGATATTATTTTATTCAGGCACTTAACTGATTAATCATGATATTGTTTATGTAAATATTTCCCTTTTTGGGGAAATGGTATGTTCTAAATATGGATTCTATTCATGTTGGAGACATCCAGAATTAAGGCTTCATCTACATAATGGTCTCCAGAGGGGGTGTGTTCATCCTGGGGGATGCACAAGATGATTCATTAAGGTACATAAAAATAGTGGACCTTCTGTATATATTATTATAATACAAATTATGCCTTAAAATTTTTTGTATTTGTGATTTTTTTCTAATTTTTATATTACTACAATGTAGAAACATTTTATAAATAAATACACATGGTATTGTCCTATCTGTGCATGTTTGACTGTTGGAATCCATGATTTAAAAATAAAAGATTGCCAATTATAACAAAATACTATAATGTAAAATATAAGAATATTTTCTTTGATGTTTAATTACATGCAATACTTGTTTTTCAAAAGTGCTATAGATACATTGTAATACAACATAGCAATAAAAAGGAACAAAGTACTGATACATGCTATAACATGGATGAACTTCATGCTATGTGAATGAAACCAGTCACAACGGGCCACATATTGTATAATTCAATTAGTGCAAAATGTCCAGACATAGCAGATCTGTAGAGACAGAAAATAGAAGAGTGGTTGCCCAGGGATAAGAGTAGGATTGGGTGTGACTGCTAATGAGTATGAGGTTTCTCACTTGAAACCATTGAATTATTCTCTTTAAATAGTATATTTTATGATATGTTGATAATATCTTATTAAAAACAATTAAGTGCTATTGAATGTGGCAGGAAAGGCTGGGGAGGGAAAACTTCCCAATTGAAATTTGACAGAAAATATTGGGTAGGATCCCTAGAAAGAGGAGCTAGAAAGAGAGAAAAGAAGCAAAGAATAAAAACAAATCAGATTTTAAGAGTCCATAGAGAACTCATGGGAAATTTAGGAAATACACTGGGTATTAGGGCTCACCTATTAGGAAATATCAAAACATTTCTTCTATGTGTGAGTAACATTTGTAACTGGCAGCCAAATATTATGCAACAGGAATTTATAACACATGGGCACATATCTGTGTGTACAAATACATATTCACACATGTAAACACACATATAGTGAGTTGAAGAAAAGTGAAATAGGAAAAAATATCTTCGGTGACTTTCAAATTAGCATAGGAGCTTCCTTCTGACTTTTACCCACTTAGACACCTGTTGGCCTCCACATTCATTCCTCACTCTGCTCTTAGGAAGGTAAGTCAATAGCTCGCATTTCTATTCTTGTATTTGGTGCATTCCAGGTGCTCAGTGGTCTCCTGCTTCTTTGGGTTGACAATTCCAGACACAGGCAGCACTCTGAGAGTTACAGTCTCTTCCATTTTTCCTATACTTTCATTTTCTGTCATTCATGTGTATTCTCTGTCTGCTACTACCAGATGGAATCCTATCCCTCTATGTCTTTATTCCACTTTCTTTCTCCCATTCTCATTTACGTACCCTTCTGTTCTTGTGATTCTTAAATTGTGCTCATCACAGAGACTGAGGAAAGACATGCTCAGATGGACATTTCTTTGTACAAAACTAATTCCTGAAAAAAAGAGAGCACAAAACAATGGATCTCATAGGGATAAACTTGTTCCAGTAAGCTAAGGCAAAGAAGTATCGTCAGTGTAGGCTGAGATAGAGACCTGAATGCTTTTCTCTCAAACTTCCTTGTTATTTAAATGATATAAAGACACATCTGGCACTGAAGACACACAGGTAGAGAGCATGCCCATATCCCTTTCCTTTCTCAAAATGCAGACACAGCATTTACAGGCAGCACTGAGCATGCCTAGATCCCAACTGCTATCAGCCCAGCTCCTAAAGCCCAGTGTGTTTGGTAAGCTGAGCACCATCTCGCATTTCATTCTTTCATCTTTCCCCATTCATTTCCTCTTGCTCTTTCATTTTTCATCTATTCCCATTCTCTTCCTGCTAATTCTATCTTCAGATACTCATATCTTAGTTATTCTTTTTGCTTTTGATTTAGCTTTTCTTCTTTTCTTCCAATTTTCTCTCATTATATTCCATGCTTTTCCTTCATCTTTGCTCTCTTCCTTATCATTCTTTCTTCTCTCCTTTGCTTACATTCTTTCTGTCTTAAATCTTTTGCACTCTGTTCTCTACATGCGTTCTACTTCATTATATTCAATGCCTGTCTTTCCTGTAATTCTGAGACAACAGATTGCTTTTCTCATTCCATGATGGAGTGAGCACCATAGGTTCTTCCTACGTGTTCCATTCCAATGAAGTTTTCTACAGATAGAAAATGCTTAACTTGCTCTTCAGTGCTAAGTCTTCCTTCTGAATCATACCCTCTTTGATATTTGCTCGGTCTCAACCACATATTAGTTACTTCTCATTCTCTCACATATTTTGTTTATTTCTAACTCATTCTAATAAAAATGAAGTGACTTACCTTTACACTTTAAAACAACTGTCCTTAATACCACCCCTGCCAAATGACAGTGTGGTTTCTGACACTGTGTTGATTCTATATTGTAAGTTATTAAGTATATTATTACATACCTGTATAAATTTTGAAAAATTGGATAAGGCTGAAGAACATCAAAAATATTTAACACATACAAAATTTGAGGATTATATAAGACTTCATTCAACTGCATAAATCTTTACCTAATTACTTATAAAAGTATTGGGATTGTTAAATTAGCTGATGGAAATATCTATTGTCTTTTATTATTCTAAGGTTTTATACAATATTATGAATGTTAGAGAAAGAGCCCTGATTGGGGAACTATTCTATTTTGTTTAAGTTACTATTTCTGGAATCTGGTCACTGCATAAACTTAAGCAAGTCATTTAGTCTTTTAAAACAGATTTTTTAATCTATAAAGGAAAAATAATATTATATATCCCCTCTTTCTACTCCACAGGATTGATATAAAGATCAAAAGATGTGATTAGCAGTCAGTTCATATCCACTAAAACTGAACTAAAAATACATTTGATGGTTATACAAATTCTAACAAAACAATGATAGACCTAAACTATGTCAGTAGATCTTTTGCCATTGCCCTGAAATTAATCCTAGAGGGGATGCTAACTGCTTAAATCGAAGTCTTTTCAGAACAAAAATTTGTGGAGGTATAGGAAGGGTCCATGTAAAATTTTCTGACCTGATTCACCTATGGTTTGTGAATTAAGTCTTCCTTGTTTCAAGATCTGTAACCCTGAGCCTTTTTGGTGTATGCTAGGACCATATGCATGAGAAGAAACTCATGCCAGCTGAGTATGGGAACCAAGAAATTTGCAATCTTGTGAAATCAGTGAAGTCTGTCTCTGGGACTCAGCCTACCCCTTCCAACTTGTGATTTCTGATTTCCTCCTCCTCTTTATCTCTGATTTGTGGGGAAATATCAGTCATTTATATGATACCCAAATTTAAACCCAGATGGTGAATCTTCCAAAGCTATGGGTATTTTCATTGTTTATAATAGTTCAATTTAAGGTTTTAACACCTTGAAAATAATCAAAGCATCAGGAAGATGTTGTAGGAGATATATTTGAGGGACTGGGTAAAAACTACTATATGTGTAAATATATATCTTACCCTTTCTCTGTTTCTGCAGCATTATTCTATTCTCATGCATTTCAAGGCATCAGATCTCCCAGACAAATAGTATGAATTTTTAAAAATTTCTTCTTCCCATCGATTTCTTTAAATACAAAGAATAACCCAATATTTCACCCTGCCAGGGGTTCAATGCTACTCTCAACAGATGGCTATTCTCTTTCTTCTGATGAAATGGAGATTAATAAATCATTGTGGAATGTTTCCTTAAATATATATTCTCAAGGTGCAATGCTGATAATTCTGAAATTGACTCTACTACTTTGTGATGCAATAGGGAAGATGCCTTGGGGTTACAGCAACCTTCAGCCTGCAGAGTCTTTCCAATACTAATTATGAGAATGGCAACTAGAATAAGAAAAGAAAAAGGACAAGAACATTTTAAGGATTAAATATTCAAAAACCTGTGACCCCACTGGGTCATGTTAGAATTTTGAACTTGACATTTTATCAATGACAATGATAATGGAATGGCACATATATTTACTAAGCATAATGAAAGTTGTTAAGCTTGGGGAGGTTATTTTGAACCTTATTAAACAATTCATGTAAGTGATGAGAAGACAATGATGTTTAATAAGAAGTAGTAAGATTAAGTCAATGATAAGTGTATTAGCATCTGCATATATTTGGTGCAGAAGGCCTAGGTAGAAGCAGACTATATTATGATCAAAGAAGATATTTAGAAATCATTCTCCTTAAGTAAAAGACCTTCTTGGTGTCATATAGACTAGTTCCTCTAGGGCTGTGCTCTCTCCAACGAAAGAAGAATTGCTTTGTTGTGATCATGGTATTTATAGCTATTTACTTTTTTGACTGTGTACGAGGTCTGACAATTAAGTTCACCAACTTGCCACCATGCGCTTACTTTGCTGAACTGTGAAAACAAGTTTGTAAGAGTTTATAACCTTTGTATATCTGTGTTTGTGCCAATGTGTGGTGATGTCTTGCTGAGTGACAATGATTATTGTTGATGTGGGGTTTTGTATGTCATATCTAGAATGTTGGAACTTGAATTAGAGCAATGAGGAAACATTTAATTTCTTGTTAAATTTGGCAAGAGTGGAAGTGAAATCAGAGACATGTTAGTTCCAGTTTATGAGATACTGGAGAAAAGAGCAGTGTACAAATGGATTACACCTATTTCTGAGGGGAGAGAAAGCATCACTGACAATGAGAGATCAGAGGGGCCAGAAATGAGCAGAACTAATGATAACATTGCAAAACTTCATCAAATTGTACATCAAAATGGTTGGCTGACTGTGAGAAGCATAGCAGACCAAATAAACATCAATAGAGAAACAATTAGGACAATTTTAACTAAAAATCTTGGCATGAGAAAAGTGTGTGCAAAAATGGTCCCAAAAAATCTCACCGATGAATAAAAGGAAAAGAGAATGAAAGTTTGACAAGTTTTTTTTGGAGATGCAAGACAATGTTTTTGGGCCATGTTATCACTGGTGATGAAACATGGGTGTACCAATATAAATCTAAACAAAGTGTCAACGCGCACAGTGAAAGTCAGTCAATTCTCCATGACCAAAAATGTTCTGTCAGTCCAAGAGTCAAAACTATGTTGTTAACCTTTTTTGGTATCTGAGAGATTGTTTATTATGAATTTGCACCAACTAGTGCAACCAAGTTTACTATTTGAAAGTGCTTAAAAGGGTGCAAGAAAAATTTAAACAAAAATGACGTGAACATTTTGTGAACATCTCATAGATCTTGCATCACAACCATGCACCCACTCACACGCTACTGTCCTGATGCTTATGCTAACACTAATACTCATCCTAACTTTAACTCGATATTCTGGACATGACTGTTAAACTAAAATTGACCCTACTCTGACCGTTTCTCTTACCCTAACCCTACCCCTAACTTCATCACCAGTGTCTGATTTTTTGCCTGATACAGGTATTGACACTATCCTGACCCTTACACGAACCGTAACACTCACCCTAACTTCAACTCAAGATTCTGAAGATGACCGTTAAACTAAAATTGACCCTACTTCTACCATCTCTCTAACCCTAACCGTACCCCTAACTTCATAAGAAGGTATTTGATTTTCCTTGTGACACAGCCATTGAAACTATCCTGATTTTTACTCAAGCCATAACACTCCCCCTAACTTTAACTGGAGATTCTGAACATGACCGTTAAACTAAAATTGACCATACTCTGACCATTTCTTTAACCCTAACCCTACCCCTAACTTCATCACAGGTGTCCGATTTTCCTCAAGACGCAGCCATTTTACATTATCTTGACCCTTATGCTAACCCTAACACTCACCCTAACTTTAACTCGAGATTATTAGGTGTGTGCATGTTCAGGTGTGCACATGTGTGCATACATTAGACAGAAATGCACAGAGCCACATGGAAATGCAGGCATAGGCATCAGTGCAGGTGAGTGTGTATGATGTGGTGTTTTTGCGATTCTGAGTGAGTCAGCCATATGGAAATATGTGTGAATAAATTATTACGTGTGTGTGCATATTCAAGTGAGCACATGTATAAAACTGCCAACTCCCATTTTATGTTATTACATGGTACTGTGATTAATGAACTTACATCACTGTATCTCCTAAATTTCTTGTACCATAATATGTTAAAATGTAAGTGCTAAATTTCCAATATAATGTACAAAGTAAGTACCTAAATATAAACAAAAATTTGAATTAAAAAAATTAATATGAAAGATTTTTTTCCCTGAAAGTTTGGGCCAAAAACATGGGTGCACATTATATGTGGCAGCACATTACACATGGCAAAACACAGTATATACATTTGTAAAATCTCATCAAACTGTATACCTAAAATGAGTGCATTTTATCAAATGTAAATTATGCCTCAATAAAGTTGTTTTTTAAAAAGTTAAAAAGTACTTTACCTTAATTGCTCTAGAAAATTATCAATGTCCTCTTTTCATTTTTCTGGAAAGCCAAACATAAACTTCCTTATGAGATAATGTGGAAATCCTATTTAATGATGAACAAACAAAATTATCTAAAAGCCTATAATTTTAAATAGATATCATTAATTGATTTAATCATTAAAAATATATATACTTATTGTTGACTATGTGTCAGGCATTGTCACAAATACTCCAAACAAATATCTCTGCCTTTAGGGAACTTGCCTTCTAGTATAAAACAGAAAGTAAACCAATAAGTAAAATATCTTGTTAGATGGTCATTGATCCTATGGAGAAAAATTATGCAGTTAAGGGGGAATAGGGATATTAATGTGTTCATTCTTGGGGATAAGTGGGGCAGGCAACATTTTTAAAAAGTATAGTCAGAGATATTCTCACTGAAATAGCAATAGAGTAAAGCCCCAAAGGACATGAGGGAGTGAGCCATGGGGCAACCTGGGGTTAAAGCACTGGAAGCAGAGAGAACAGCTAAAGGCTATGAGACAAAGGTGTGCCTAGCCTGTTTGTACTACAGAATTCAGCAACAGCTGAAGTGGATTGAGGAAAAGCTAGTACTAGGAAGGTACTCAGACAGGTATCAGAGGCAGTGGGGGAGCATGGGATATTGTAAGCCTTGGGGTCATTTTACGAACTGTCTTTCACTTTGGGTGAGATGGGAGGCTATGGAAAAATATACACAGGAGTCACAGGAAAGATATATACAGGATTTGATTTTAATATGACGGTATTAGCTGCTATTTTGAGAAGAGTTTGTGGAAGTACAAGGGGAAGAACAATGAGACCAGTTAGGAGGTTACTGCAATGATTCAGACAAAAGAGGGAGGTCTGGACCACAGAGGTCATGGTCAGAAGAGGCCCAGGTTCTGGATATTTTATGAAGCTAATGCCAATAGGATGTACTGACACACTAGATGTGGGTGTGAGACAAAGTGAGGAGTTATAGATGTCTCCACAGATTTTGACTAGTTGCTAGAAGCATGGAAAGGGAAAACTGGAGGCTAAGCATATTTAAAGGAGAAGATCTGGTTTAGAGTCATGTACTGGATGTTCGGTCAACAATGGACCACATGTACAAAGGTGATCCCATATGAAGGTGATACCCTAGGATAATAATGGAGCTGAAAAATTTGTATCATCTAGTGATGTTATACTTGTTAACAAGTATTCTTGGTTAGAGATATAAATTTGGCATTTGTCACCACACAGATAAGATTTAAAGCCTAAAAGAAAAAAAAAATCAGCACAGGACTGAATGTAGAAGGAGCCCTAGTCTAACTCATTATCAAGAAGTAACAAGAAAAATGAGCAAAGAAACTAAGAAGAAACAAAGTGAGGCAGCCTAAAACTGGGAATATGGTTTTCCAGAAGCCATGTAAAGATGGTGTTTCAAGGAGGTAGGTATGATTAACTGTGTTATACTGGATTTAGCAATGTAAGAACCACTGGTGACTTTGATAAGGAATGGTTCAGTAAAGAATTAGGGATCCAAGCATGATTAAAGGGAATTTAAGAAAAAAATGGGAAGAATTCAAGAGGTATTAGATATAAAACATCTGAGTTGTTTTGCTGTGATTGAGAGCAATATGCATTGAAAGAGTGTAGTTAAAAGACAATTTTTGACAGCAGGGAGAATTACTGCAGCAATATTTTTTAATAAAAGAAGGAAAATGGGATCTAGAGTCCAGATGGAGACTGCCACAGACAGGAATATGGACAGTTCACTCATAATAAAAGGAGGGACAGATGCAAGCAGGTGAGTAAATATGGTAAAACAGACGTTCTTTTCTGATCGTTCTTATTGCTCAGGTGATACCCATCCTGCTCCACAACCCCTCACAACCTGTGCAAGGAAGGGAGGAGGTACTGGAAATTAGCATAAATATGAAGTAGTCATCAAGGAGGATGGGAGAGTGAATGCACTGGGGAAATGTGGTAGGATACTAAGTTGCACTAAGGGACCATAACTTGTTGCTGGTAATCATAAACTTAAAGTAGACTGCTCAGATATGTTTTTCTTCAGTCACAATAGTTGTATGCAAGGCACAGGCAGAAAATTAGATTATACCAGGACTGGGCTTGTGCTGGGAAGGCTCAACAGAGAAAGGAACTAGGTCAATGAAAATTAAAATAATATATATGAGGGGGAACCTCAAAAAAATCAGAATTATCTTCTGGAGGGCGGGCCCTTGTAGTACAGGCTTCTCCCACTAATTGAGTGTTCCAGAAACACATCTGCATCAGTGTGACAGCTGGTATTTTGAGAGGCTGCCTTTGGCTTCAGTGAATTTTTTTGGACACTCTTTCAATGTATTTGTCCATTTCATGATGGGTGATATACTTGAACAAAGTGCAACATGACAACATACATGCCCACATTTTGCTATGTGTCCAGCTGGTTTTGACTAAAAACAGCCAGACCTCTGTGCCCCATCCTCCCTATTCACCTGACCTTGCCTGAGGGACATTTTTTTGGTTCCCTGGATGAAAAAAGTTCTCAAAGGGAAATGTTTTGACAATTTGGAAACGTTGAAATAAAAAATGGCAAAAGCACTAAAAGGCATCAAAATTGAGGAGTTCAAAATTGTTTTAAGCAGTGAAAAAGCATTGCAATAAGTGTATTGCATCAAACAGAGAATACTTTGAAGGTGACTGAAGTTTAAACATGTAAAGATACATACATGCAATTTTTAATAAATAAGTTCCAGGATTTTTGGGGGGTCCCTTCTCATATACAAGAGCTATCTGGAAAAAAATCCAGCCATAAATGCCTCTATTTTTCATATTACATGGCTGGATACTTTACAGACAGCCATCATGTAGAGTCACAGGATATAAAGTACAGCATAGGGAATACAGTCAATGGTATTATGATAGCTAGGACAGTGTCAGATGGACAGTAGACTTGTTGGGGTTATCACTTTGTGATGGGTGTGAATGTCTAATCATTATGTTGTCTTGTATACCTGAAACTATAAAAAAAATTTTTTTAAATAAAAGAAAGGAACTAGGGAGTTTAATCATATCCTTAAAAAGCAATTCCTCCCAAATAAGAACTACTTCACCTGAATTAAAAATAAAAATCACTGGACTTATTTAAATGGTCAACAAGGGTGGTTAAATAAGTAAAAAATGATCAGCACATAATAGTTTTATGTAATGTGGTCAATTGTTTTAATTTTTAGTTTTGAATGATTCACTATTTTTTAACACCTTGTTAGACATAAGAATGTATATTACTGTTAGAAATGTGGTTAACTGCTTCACTTATTAAAATAAAGTATCAATTAATAATGATTACCTGCTTCTTTCATGGAAATCTGGTCTATCATTCCTTTCAATATATAAACGTTGCCTGATAATGTCCTAAGTTTGTTGTGCTTAATCCATTCTATAATTGCATTACTGTGCCAATACAAGTTAGTGATGTCTCTAGGAGGAAAAAGATCACTTAGATAAGGCAAAAATATTCAAAATTTACCAGTAGTCACAATGTACATAGATAAGTATGTAAATTTATAATATAAAGTCATAAATTTGCATCCCAGCAACATTAACAATATTAATCTAATTAAAAAACCATCTGAGGGAGGGGAGAGAGAGCAAGATGGTGACTGAAGAGGAGGTCCTTAAAGCCTCTCCCAGAAAACACAATTGAATGGCCGCCCAGGAGCTAAGAAAGAGGACCCTGAGTGACAAAACAGCTGCTGAGAAATCCACAAATTGCAAGTAAACACCTGAAGGTTGGAGAGAAGGTGGTGAGTGAGAGAGAGGGATGGGAGCAGAGATGGACTGCAACAGGACACGATCACTGCTGACTATCTGGGAGGAGCACAGTGCACAGGAGAGGGGAGGCCAAGAGGAAAAGCTGTGGGGGAGCTGGGCTTTGGGGAGGCATGCGGGGATGGAATTTGGGAGCCAGCCTCTAGAACTTTTTGAGTGGTAGGAGGGCTGAGCGAGCACTCTGAACTGCAGAGAGGACACCTCAGCTCCAGGCCCCCTGGAGACCCACAGTGCAGGTGCACAGCTTCTATACAGAGCTGCAGTTCCTGTTCCCCACCCACTGCAAAGGCGACTCGGCTGTCTTAGGTTGGGCCCACAGCTTTGAACTTATGGTGTGTGCACTTGCCTGTGTGCCTCTGGGTTCTAAAAGCAGTGTGAGCCCACAGACAGCTAAATGCTGAAACAGGGCCAGGAAGAAAGAAAGGCGAATTTGATAGCATTCACCTGAACCAGCAGAAATAGCCTTGGCCTGCATCACCCAGCTCCCCTAGCATAGGGCAGAAAGTGGAGCTGCCCTTGGAGCGCCTTTTGTTGGCCTCTCCCGGGGATATATGTGCATCGCCTCTAAACACAGCAGGAGATCAGAAATAAGAAGTAAACAACCCCCATCTCTCCCAAAACTTGACTCCCAGTGCCACCTAGTGTCTGCCCTACAGCAAGACACCACAAAAGCAATAATCTGGGCACTGAACATAAAGTCCTCATGTCAAAGAGGAAGAACCCAGCAGACAGGATGAATTCCTTAAAAACTAAAACTCCTCAGAAAGAACAGGAAATTTATCCAGAAGACAGCTTCTTACCTAGAAGTTTCTGAACTAAGCGACAGAGAATTTAAAGTAGCCATTCTAAAGACTCTGAGAGAAATGAAATCATACTGGCAGAGCACCATGGCTGAGATGAATGACATAAAAAAGGAGATGAATGACATAAAAAAGGAACTCCGTGAACAAAAAGAACAATTTAACAAAGAAATTCAAAACATAAGGAAGATCGAGATGGAAATGCGAGAAATAAATAATACAATAAAAGAAGTGAGAAACGAAATAACTGCCATAAGAAACAAGGCCAACCAGATGGAGGAAAGAATTAGTGATAATGAAGATCAGAACATGGAAACAGCTCAGAAAGAGGAAGAAAGGGAATACAGAACCAAAAGGGTTGAAAAAACTCTGCAAGAACTATCCAACTCCATGAGACAAAATATCAGGGTAATAGGAATAGAAGAAGGGGCAGAGCAATCTACAGAGAGCATACTCAAACAAAGAGTGGATGAGAACTTTCCAAACCTATGGAAAGATCTGGAACCCTAAGTTCAAGAAGAAAACAGGTCCCCTAGATACCTGGATCCTAACAGATCTTCTCCAAGACACATGGTACTAAAGATGTCCAAAACTAAAGACAAAGAGACAATTCGCAAGGCAGCCAGGGAAAAAAGAACTATAACCTTTAGAGGAAAACCCATCAGACTGGCATCAGATTTCTCAGCAGAAACTCTGCAAGCCAGGAGGGAGTGGAATCCAATATTCAAAAACTTAAAAGAGAGAAACTTATAGCCAAGAACAAATTATCCAGCAAAATTATCTTTCAGATATGAAGGTAGAATAAAGACCTTCTCAGACACACAGAAGCTGAGGGAATTTGCCAGCACAAGGCCAGCACTCCAAGAAATACTGAAGAAGGCTCTTCGACCTGAAACAAAACATCAGGAAAAATGGAATGAAGTTGGTTGGGGCAACAAGAAAGAAACAAAAATAAAACAAAAACAAGCAAAGAAATAAGTAATGGCCACAGGAAATCCTCACATATCGATCATCACTCTAAATGTTAATGGACTGAACTCACCAATAAAGAGACACAGAGTAGCAGACTGGATTAAAAAACAGAACCCATCCATATGCTGTCTCCAAGAAATACACCTCAGCCGTAAGGACAAACACAGACTCAGAGTGAAAGGATAGGAAACAACACTTCAAGCAAATGGTAACCAGAGAAAAGCAGGAGTTGCCATGCTGATATCTAATGAAATAAACTTCAGGTTAAAAAAGATAGTAAAAGACAAGGATGGACATTACATAATGATAAAAGGCACAATACAACAACAAGAAGACTTGACAGTAATTAATATATATGCTTCCAACCAGGATGCACCAAAATATACAAAGAAACTACTAACAGATTTGAAAGGAGAAACTGATGAACACACAATCATTGTGGGAGACTTAAACACCCCCCTCACAGCCATGGACAGATCATCCAAACAGAAAATAAATAAAAAAATATCAGCTCTAAATGACACATTACAGTAATTAGACATAATTGACATTTACAGGACACTTCATCCAGGAAAAAAAGACTATTCCTTCTTTTCTAGTGCACATGGAACATTCTCAAGGATAGACCACATGCTAGGACACAAAAATAGCCTCAGAAAATTCAAGAAGATCAAAATCATACCAAGTATATTCTCAGACCACAAAGCTTTGAAATTGGAGATCAACTGTGAAAGGAAAGAAGGAAAAATCACATATACATGGAGATTAAACAACAGCTTATTTAAAAAAGGACTGGATAAAAGAACAAATAAAAGATGAGATTAAAAAATATATAGAAACTAATGACAGTGAAAATACAACGTATCAGAATTATTGGGACACAGCGAAAGCAGTAATAAAAAGCAGAAATTTATATCACTACTGGCCTAGCTTAAGAAACAAGAAAAAGCACAAATAAACACCTGGACATCCCATCTTAAAAAACTAGAAAAAGAAGAGCAGACAAAACCCAAAGTTAGCAGAAGGAAAGAAATAATAAAAATTAAAGCAGAACTAAACCAATTAGAGAACAGAAGGACAATAGAAAAAATTAATATTATGAACAGCTGGTTCTTTGAGAAAGTCAACAAAATTGACAAACCCCTGGCTAGACTAATCAAAGGGCGAAAGGAAAGGACACAAACATCCAAAATTAGAAATGAAAGGGGAGAAATTACCACAGATACTACAGAAATACAAAGGATTATAAGAAAATATTATGAAGGACTTTATGCCACTAAATTTAACAACCTAGAAGAAATGGACAAGTTTCTAGAAACTTATAGCCCACCTAGATTGAACCAAGAAGAACTGGATAATCTAAATAGACCAATCAATAGCAAAGGGATTGAAGTGACTATCCATAATCTCCCTAAAGGCAAAAGCCCTGGACCAGATGGTTTCACCAACGAGTTCTACCAAGCATTCAAAGAAGATTTAGCACCTATCCTCCTCAGACTCTTCCAAAACATTGAAGAGGAAGCAATACTTCCTAACTCATTCTATGTGGCCAACATTACTCTAATACCAAAGCCTGGCAAAGACAACACAAAAAAAGAAAACTATAGACCAATATCTCTGATGAACACAGATGCAAAAATCCTAAACAAAATATTAGCAAATAGAATACAACAAAGCATCAAAAAGATCATACATCATCATCAAGTGGGATTCATCCCGGGAGCACAAGTATGGTTCAACATATGAAAATCAATCAATGTGATACACCACATAAACAAAATCAAAGATAAAGACCATATGGTTATTTCAATTGATGCAGAAAAAGCTTTCGACAAGATACAACATCCATTTTTTATCAAAACACTAAATAAAATAGGTATAGAAGGAAAGTATCTCAACATAATAAAGGCCTACAAACCCTCGGCTAACATCATACTGAATGGGGAAAAGTTGAAACCTATTCTCCTAAAATCAGGAACAAGACAGGGATGCCCCCTGTCACTGCTGCTATTTAATATAGTACTGGAAGTTCTAGCCACAGCAATCAGGCAAGAGAAAGGAATCAAAGGTATCCAAATTGGGAAAGAGGAGGTCAAATTGTCACTATTTGCAGATGACATGATCCTTTATATAAAAATTCCAAAGATTCCACCAGGAAACTATTAGAAACAATAAACGAATATAGTAGTCACAGAATACAAAATCAATGTACAAAAATCAACAGCATTCCTATATACAAACAATCAATCCTCAGAAAAAGCAATGAGGGAGTCAATTCCCTTTGCTATTGCAACAAAAAGAATGAAATACCTGGGAATTAATTTTTTTTTTCTGGGAATTAACTTACCAAAGAACATGACAGATTTATACACAGAAAACTATAAGACACTTTTGGAAGAAATTGAAACAGACTTTAAGAGGTGGAAAAATGTCCCCTGTTCATGGATAGGAAGACTTAACATTGTTAAAATGTCCATTCTGCCTAAAGCAATATACAGATTTAATGCAATACCCATTAAAATCCCACAATCATACTTTCGTCAAATAGATAAAAGAATTACTAGACTTATATGGAACCATAAAAGACCTTGAATTACCAAAGCAATATTACATAAAAAGAATAAGGCTGGTGGCATTATATTCCCTGACTTCAATTTATATTACAAAGCATCAATAGTCAAAACAGCTTGGTACTGGCAGAAGAACAGAAATATAGACCAATGTAACAGAACTGAAAACCCAGAAATAAACCCACCAATTTATGGAAAAACAATTTTTGATAAAGGAGCAAAAAACATGCAGTGGGGAAAAGACAGCCTCTTTAGTAGATGGTGCTGGGAAAACTGGAAAAACATATGCAAAAGAATGACCCTGAGCTATGAACTCTCTCCATATACAAAAATTAACTCAAAATGGGTTAAAGACCTTCATATCAGACCTGCAACAATAAACTGTATAGAAGAAAACATTGGTACTAAACTTATAGACCTAGGACTCAAGGAAAACTTCATGAACCTGACCTCAAAGGCAAGGGAATTAAAAGCAAAAATAAATGAATGGGACTATATCAAACTAAAAAGCTTGTGCAGAGCAAAAGAATCCATCAACAAGGCAAAGAGACAGCCAACTGAATGGGAGAAAATATTTGCAAATAACACATCAGATAAGGGTCTAATATCTAAAATATATAAAGAACTAATAAGACTTAACAACAAAAAAACAAACGACTCAATTAAAAAGTGGGCAAATTGTATGCCTGAAACCCATGTAATCCTTGCTAACAGATGTCACCCCAATAAGTCTAACAATAAAAAATGAATTAAAATAAATGAATAAAAATAAAAAGTGGGCAGAACTAAACAGACACTTTTCCCATGAAGAAATACAAATGGCCAGCAGACATATGAAAACATGCTCATCCTCATTAGCCATCAGGGAAATGCAAATCAAAACCACAATGAGATACCTCCTCACACCTGTGAGAATGGCTGTTATCAACAAGACAAGGAATAACAAGTGCTGGAGAGGATGTGGAGAAAAAGGAACTCTCGCACACTGCTGGTGGGAGTGCAAACTGGTACAACCACTGTGGAAGGCAGTGTGGAGTTTCCTCAGAAAATTGGGAATGGAGTTACCATTTGACCCCGCAATCCCCCTTCTGGGGATCTACCCAAAAAACTTGAAAACCTTTGTCCGCAAAGATTTATGTACCCCAATGTTCATTGCAGCGCTGTTCACAGTGGCCAAAACATGGAAACAACCAAAGTGCCCTACAACAGATGACTGGATAAAGAAGCTGTGGTACATATACACAATGGAATATTAATCAGCTGTAAGAAAAGATGAAATACTGCCATTTACAACAAAATGGATGGACCTGGAGATCATCATGCTTAGCGAAATAAGCCAGACAGAAAAAACAAGGAACAGTATGACTTCCCTTATATGCGGAATATAAAACTGAAAGCAGCAAACTAAAAAGAAGTGAACAAACAAACAAATAACCCATGGACACAATCAATAGTTTAATGTTTATTTGGGGACGAGTGCGTTAGGGAGGGGAGAAAGGGGAGGGGGTGGGAGAGGAGGAGGGGAAGCTAGATACAGGGTGATGGAAAGAGAAGTCACATTAGGTGGTGAACTTATTATACAGCAAGTTGACAATGTACTGTAGAATTGTATGCCTGAAACCTATGTAATCCTTGCTAACAGATGTCACCCCAAAAAGTCTAACAATAAAAATTAATTTTAAAAAATCTGAGGGCCTACACTACAGCAGATTCAACTGCTTAGCTAATGTGATCCACAGAGTATGTGCCAAGAAACTGTGTTGTGAGCACCATATACCACTCGTAAGTAAGCAGGGAACTTCTCTAAATATCTGGTGCAAACAATGCTTGCAACTCCATCTTAATGATGGAGTTTTGCAGTCTCTCTTCTCAGGGGCTACTGTGTTTGGTGTCATGCAATTATACAGTTTGGATCCATCTATTCTTATGGGCGTTTTCATCCTCATTATGTACCCAAATATTTTTTACCTTCCTCTTTGTAAAGTAACAAAAAGAGGTTCCAGGGAAAAACACAAACTGCAGTATCAAATAAATGACCCATAAATCTACTCTTTATTCATTTCCTTAAATAAAGTTAAAACTAAATATAAAATAGACCAAAATTTGAATATGTATTAGATAAATGTTGAACATTCTTCACTTCATCATATAACT
Source organism: Lyroderma lyra (assembly GCA_004026885.1). Taxonomy (NCBI): domain Eukaryota; kingdom Metazoa; phylum Chordata; class Mammalia; order Chiroptera; family Megadermatidae; genus Lyroderma; species Lyroderma lyra. The sequence continues at coordinate 207,724 of PVJL010001147.1, read as the reverse complement.
AATAATAAACATACAAAATCTAAGCATAATAAAAAAGTTATATTCCTTTAATTTGGTCAAATGGAATTAAAGTCATACTTTATACCTTAATATACTATTACTTCTCATTCTGTTCTCTTTTGCTTTATGAATTTTATTTAACAAACATTTAAATAGCACTTGAAAAGTACTGTTCCCAAGTTTTAAAAATATAACTCATTTAATCCTCTAGATAACTCAAAAGGTAGCAATACTACCAACACTGTGCAGATGAAAAAACAGACTGAAAAAGAGTAAGTAATTTACCCAAGCCATATAGTCGGTAAGCAGCAGCAAAGGGATCCCAACCAAGGCAACCTACGAGGAATCTTGGATATTTAGGAAATGGGCACAGGAAGGCAGAAATAGAGTGGGCAAGACAGACTTATGCACTTAACTTACAAACTTCCAGGTAAGTACCCCGAACAGTGATATCCTGTATTGTTTGTATTACAAGCTTTATTACAATTTTTTTTCACTAAGAAATCGATTTTAAAGAATACAAAATGGTACTAAAAGATTTGCAGAATTAAGGAAAGCTCACTTTCCCGATGATGTTTTCGCTTTAGGGGAACCAGAAGGCGCCAATGATAATGTAATATGAACAGTGTGGCAGAAGTAACATCCTTTTTAAAGCAGTTATGTTAATATAGTTATGATATTGTTATATGACCAAATTACATGCTATGATTTTGGTATAGATTACCAACTCATAGAAAAGAGGCATTATTTATGCCAGACCCTGTAGAGCTATATGGCAAAGTATTTTTTTAAATTCATTTTTTTTAATTCATTTTTATTGTTAGACTTATTGGGGTGACATCTGTTAGCAAGGATTACATAGGTTTCAGGCATACAATTCTACAGTGCATTGTCAACTTGTTGTATAATAAGTTCACCACCTAATGTGACTTCTCTTTCCATCACCTTATATTTAGCTCCCCTCCCTCCTCTCCTACCCGCTCCCCTTTCTCCCCTCCCTAACCCACTCGTCCCCAAATAAACATTAAACTATGGATTGTGTCCATGGGTTATTTGTTTGTTCATTTCTTTTTTCTTTGTTGCTTTCAGTTTTATATTCCACATATGAGGGAAGTCATACAGTTCCTTGTTTTTTCTGTCTGGCTTATTTCGCTAAGCATGATGATCTCCAGGTCCATCCATTTTGTTGCAAATGGCAATATTTCATCTTTTCTTACAGCTTAGTAATATTCCATTGTGTATATGTACCACAGCTTCTTTATCCAGTCATCTGTCGCAGGGCACTTTGGTTGTTTCCATGTTTTGGCCACTGTGAACAGCGCTGCAATGAACATTGGGGTACATAAATCTTTGCGGACAAAGGTTTTCAAGTTTTTTTGGGTAGATCCCCAGAAGGGGGATTGCTGGGTCAAAAGGTAGCTCCATTCCCAATTTTCTGAGGAACCCCGACACTGCCTTCCACAGTGGTTGTACCAGTTGGCAAAGTATTTTTGTTGTTGTTGTTTTTGGTTTTTTTGGTTGGCTCCCTGAGTGAGGATCGAACCCAGGCTGCAGCAGTGAGAGCGCTGAAGCCTAGCCACTACACCACCAGGGAACACCCCTGACAAAGTTTTAAATAATTTTGATTCCTTTTCTGGATCAGTAATTTATATCTGGTTGTCCCAATTTAGATGTGATAATCTAGACTGAAAAGCATATAGTAAATATAAACTAACAATATATAATTAAGCAGATAGCACCAGTCCCATTTATTACAAAAGAATCTCTGAAAAAAAATAAAGCACTGTGAATACAAATATGAGCTGTCACTATTTTAAAAATAACTTAGGCAAAAACAATAAAACTGGTTACAATCAACATGTAGTCATTTTTTTTTGCCTTTAGTTGGTAACCGAGTTATAAAGCCTTTGTTTGTACAAAGATGCTATTTCTCAAGCATCTCCTTTTCTGCTCTTACACACATTATCTTGTTTTATTAAAAGAATATTCAAATATTATACTTACATCACTTTTCCTTCTACACATATAGCAGTGTTATTGTTGATGATTTTAATCATCTATTCTTGTAGCTAGACTACCTAATCAAGCATAAAATATTTTCTGTATTGTTTGCAGCATAAGTATTATAAACTCAATTTACATGAAATTAAGAGAAAAAACTCATATAAGTAATCCAAGTGATTCCTTAGTGCTCATCTATATAAAAAAAAATCACATTCTATTTCAAGTAGCAATTAAGGTAAAAACTCTTATAAACAATAAAACAGAAAAGATAGAGAGGCTTAACTGAAGTTGTACTGCATAGTTGGTTCTACAATTCAGAATCAAGTATACTTTAAATATTCTTGTTACCAACTATCTCAACCACTGGGGGGGAAAATCACTTACAATTCTAAAGCAGTCATTAAAACACCAAGCCCACGAAAAACCCTATAATGGAGAAAGAGGGTCAGTTGGGCAGTATAGATGCCACCATGACTTGTATCCCTAAAAAATTACAGCATATTTTTTACAAAGTTGAGGTATATAGCCCAAAGTCATAAAATAACCAGTGTGACTAGTCATTTACTTTATATATAAAACTATAAAGACAAATTCTCCAGTGGTAGTTTCATGTGAGTCAGGAAAATATGTTAAAATGGAAGGGTGCTCTTAGATACTGCATTTCTCAATTATGTTCATTTAAAAAATTATAGGCAGGACTTGGGGAAGACACAACTAAATTCCTTTCCCCTCCCTACTTTCACATTAGGAACTACCTGGGACAGATCAAAGAATCAGTCAGATGGTATTAAAAATAAAAGCTAACAACAGGAAATGTTCTAAGCACCTTGGAAGCACTGACTCATGTTATTCTCATTACACTAGGAGATAGGTATTATCTTCATTTTACAGATAAACTGTATAAAATCATGTTAAATAACTTGCCCATATCACCAAAGCTAATTAGTGGCACAGATACATGACTTATACAAAATGTCAAAGGCAACAGGGAAATTGAGCCAGAGCTTGGGGACTAGTTTCCTACTAAAGGGTAAAAATCTGGTGCTTTGGAAGCTCATCTCTTTTGAGATACGAATCCTATGTGTCTATTTCCCGTTTGTTCTTTTTTTTTTTTTAAATTCATTTTTATTGTTAGACTTATTGGGGTGACATCTGTTAGCAAGGATTACATAGGTTTCAGGCATACAATTCTACAGTGCATTGTCAACTTGATGTATAATAAGTTCACCACCTAATGTGACTTCTCTTTCCATCACCTTATATTTAGCTTCCCGTTTGTTCTTCTTGGGGCTCAAAAATGCCTTTAAAAGATAAAGCCGGGTCTCAGCCTTACTAAGTCAGACGGAAGGATTTGGAGCCCGCTTGGCTCGCGGCAGCAAGCAGCACAGCGCCCCCTGCCGTCCAGTGCTGCCAGCCAGGATCCGGATCCAAGCCTCGGAGTTTCCGGACAGCAGCTGTGAACGAATTGGCTCCCTAACTCAGGAGCATCACCTTCGGGATCAGGGCTCTCCGAAGCAGATGCTCCCCGACTCCCATCCTACGCCTGCGCACTGAACGAAGATTTCCCCAGGTGAAAGGGGGAACTAAGGAAAAGCTAGAAAGTAGTCAAGTCAGCCTAGGATGTCCCAGGGGGCTGTGCCCTCATCTGGAAGGTCGGGCAATTACTCGTATGCGTGGAGGAGACAGAGTGGCTCTTGTCCCGTCGTTCACCCTTGCTAGACCTAGTACAGAGACCCCTCTTACCCCAAAGGACCTTTGATCCTCACCTAATTGCTCCTTGTAGTTGCCATAACTTACATTTGTAAAATGCCTTAGGGATTACAAAGCTTTCTCTTTTTTTTTTTTCATCTGATGCTCACAGTTTTCATTTTACCCACTGCTGCCTTCCCACTCTTCTCCCCAGGACCTCAGAAGGGTTCACCACAGCTACCTCTACCCCTCCAGTGAGAATCCGCACATTCACACTCATGATCCGTGGGTGAGGATCTCCCCAGAGTTACAGTTGGGGATTCTGTTGCTGGAGAGGTGCTGAGTGTCCCTCCCCTCAAGGGGCCTCGTTGCAGTGCCCAGTTGCAGGGAGGGACTGGATGTGGAGGGGCTGAGTTACTCGTGCTGAGCCATTGTGCCATTATCTTTCAGGGGTGAAAGTTGAGACTTTCAGTTGTAACACTCAAATGGGGTTTCAACCAATGTGTGGGGGACACTACATAGCAGGAGTCCAGTGCTCCTGGGGTAATCAGACTCCTGCATGGCCTGGAGGATGATGAGAAGCAAATGGAAGGCATCCCCAACTCCTGGATCCTCCAAGTGACTGTCTCCACTCTCTGGGCCTCTTTTTTGCTATAGGTCATCTGGGGAAAGGGCCTTACTGTTCCTCTTTATCTGAAGAGCAGAGGCTAAGCAGGAACAGAGTAGAAAGCATAAATCCTATAGCAGCCTCCATCCTGCCCGCTCCCCACAAGCTCTGCTCCCCATAGGTAGCCCTGGGGCTCTCTAACTTGAAGCCAGGAAATCAAGGGGCCTCAGGGAAAAGAGTATTCATGATTTTCCAGTGAGGGCAGGGCCCCTGAAAGTTGGCTGGAAGGAAGAGAAGAGGGCCTGAGGGGCCCTTGGGTGGAGGTGGGGAAAAAGATCAGGAGCTGAGATTTGAGGCAAAGACCCCGTGCTGCCTATAGGGATAACCACCTCTCTCATGCCCTCCCAGTTTCCATGAAGAAAAACCCTGACCCCCTAGTATTCTTCTTCTTCTACCACCAGAGCCAGCACTTTGCTTTCAAGATCCTTTGCCACAGAACACACGCTGGAACAGCTCTCCAAATGCCTCCCTAGCCTTATGCACTGCAGCCTGGGTCACCCCTGGGGCTTTGTTTTTCTGTTGGTTGGTTCTTTCAGCCTGATCACTCAGCCCCGCCTAGACTCCTTCCTCCTGGATTTAGGGCCTCCCCTGTGATTCTGACCCCACCCTGATCTGCCACAGGCCCATAAACAGGAATCATTATCTGTCATCTGGAAAATCGAAGTCAAAAGATACATACTCACTTATGATGATGCATGGTAACGCTTCACGGAATGAAATGTGTCCGCTCTGGTGAAAGCAAAGTCTGTAAACCAGGCATCTCATCCACCTAGCCCAGGGCTGTCCAACCTTTTGGCTTCCCGGGGCCACACTGGAAGAAAAAGGATTGTCTCGGGCCACACATAAAATACACTAACACTAATGAGAGCTGATGAGCTCAAAAAAAGTCACCAAAAAAAATCTTACAATGTTTTACTAAAGTTTACAAATTTGTGTTGGGCAGCATTCAAAGCCGTCCTGGGCCACATGAGGCCCATGGGACATGGGTTGGACAAGCCTGAGCTATAACCCTTCACAACATGGCAGGGTGATGACAGGGCTTCTCCTATTTGTAGAGCTCTCCAGAGTCTCCCAGGTCCCTGCTCTAGTGTTTACATGGCCCACCCCCAGAGTGCTTTCTCACATACAATGCTTAACTGAATGCCTTCGGGACGAATGGGGTCACTGCAACTGTGACCCCATTCAGATTATTCTGTTGCAGAAAGAGAAAGAATACAAAATCCAAGGGTACGTGGACTCTTGTTAGTGCTGCCAAACTTGTCCTTCCCCAAGGCCTTTAACGTTTCCTTTAGGTTATAATCCCCGAGCTGTCAGTCATGTCTGAGAACCTTCTCTGGCTCTTCCAAAAGGTCCTCCCACCTTACTCTTCTTTGCTCTTTAATGCCATCAGTCACTGCGTGGAGCTGGATCCCATTGCTCTTTGATGCCATTGGTCACTGCATAAACAGAATCAAGGAACTCACTCGGAATGAACTTGAATTATGTGTTTTTAGGCTCATCTTTCCTCGCTCCAGTTCTTACTGTCACAGCCAGGCTCTGATGTCTGCTCTTAATGGGGCTAGACTGCTTTCTGGATTGAAAGGAACTTCCGGTCTATACTTATGGAGAGACGGTATTACCAAAGACCGTTGGCTAGGCCAGACTGGCAATTATTTATAAAGCACATGAGTATGTTTTTCTGTGCCAGATACAAAAGTTGACAGCGTGAGATTGTGTTCTTGAATCACCTTGTACAGATTCCTGGGGAAGCTTTCTTATTCCCCATTTGCAACAAAGTGTGTTGTTTCTTTGTTAAAGATGCTGGTGGCCTCAATGAAGTGCTGACCTGCCAGTCGTTAAATGAGCACCCTTCCGAAGTTTCCACCAGAAAGACAGCTTGGGACTAGAACATTGCTTTCATTTGGGTTTATAGATCTCAAGATCTGATTCTGATCAGACATACTTAGAACAAAACACTTTAATTTATTTAGAGAAGATGATTCTAAAGCCCCTCTTAGTACTTGAGAATATTATATTACGTAATTATTCCTATCATGAAGTCCTTCTGAATATGATTCCAGGTCACTCCATGCCTCTAAATTATTTTGTGGTATTGAGCTCCTCTGTTAGTTTGTTCGCCTTATTAAACCAGATAATTTTTTATGTATACCTATATTGTTTTCTCTTGTATATTATGTGTCCCCAAATATAAATACAAAATTTCTATAATAAGAATTGTCTAATGTATAAGAGAGCGTATATAATTTTAAGGAACTCTTTAGTTAATCCGTCTGCAAGTGTCATCACCTAATTATATTTTTGCATCAGTCTGAAAGATCATATATTGAAAACAAGGTAAACCTGTAGTGATATATATTCTGGTGACCTGACTTGGGCCTTACGTATATGTACTGCAGGCCTCCACAACCTCTGATGTCAGTCCTTTTCTTTGTATAAGTGTAATTTATCACATCATCCCTTCTGATGTCCCCATGGTCTCTTCAGGTATAATGGACAATAGCAACCATTCTTTTGAGCAACTATTGTAAATTTTAGGCCATAAGAAAAGAAAGAGAAAAAAAAGAAGCCACTTATTTTGCTTGTTCTGCTTTACTGCCAGTCTATCTTTGCCTCCCCACGTGTCCAAGGCCCCAGGTGCATGACGAGTGAGAGGGCCCTTGCATGATGGAAGGTTGCAGGTGGGACCTCACGATTGCATCTCACCTGGGGAGCAAGATGTGGGAACCCAAGGACAACCAAGGACAACCTCCCCCTGCTAAACCCCGGGCCTCAGGCCACCCTTGTTTGTGCTGCTTAATCCATACTCACCTCTCCTTCTACTTGGGGAGGTTCTGGTACACTTCCCTGACCTCCCACCACTCAAATACATCATTAAATTTATCTCTTGACTAATGTTAGTGTCCCATGACTTCTTAGCTAAGAAAACCTAGCAGTATACTTGGGATTGAAATTCGTAAGAGAAGAGTTTTAATTTACCTTTAGGGTGCCATTCTGTATTTTTAACCATTGCCAAAAGAGAAGGAACTAAAATCAAACTGAGAGAGTGCCAAAGCAACAAAATAATGTAAACAAAAAATAAATCATAACATTGTACAAAAGGAGTCCAGTTCTTTTATTTTTACACTTTCCATATATTTAATAATTTTCATGTGGCTTTACTAGACCAAATTCATATCATTAACATCAGACTTTAATTGTGGTATACTTAAGGAAGATAGAACACTCCTAAAAACTTATCTATAGCTGAGTCTAGAAGATCATTCTACTCTCAGGTCTTCTGTTGTATATTTTATAACTTTGTTCAGTCATCTTTATATCTTTAAAAATAATGGTCAGGGACATCGCCAATCAGTGTAATCTTAGGATTACCTAAAAATTCCATATTTGGCAAATCTGGTCTTACTTCATCTGAAATATAAGAATGATTGAAATGTTAGGTTCTTTCCTTACCTGTAAGTTAATGAACGTGTTAGTGAGCAGTAAAATGCTTACGAAAAACGCTGAACCCAAAAAATCTGAATGTGCTTATCTGAATACCTCTTCAAAGGCTTCCTTTGATCACCCAAACCCAGTGCTTTCTATTCCAAAACAACTAGTCTTCACAGCCACCTTAAGCCGGTGTGACAAAAACGAATGCCTTTTCTGTTGATGTCTGGAAATCTCATTTTGTTGTTCTGCCCAACATGAGAGGAGATTTCATTTGTCTAGTAAGCAAAACTTCCCTTCCAGCACTTTGGTTTTAGATGATAGATTCAGGAAGGTGTTTGGAGTGAGTGATGCTAGAGCTGGAAGTTTAAGCTACAAGTTCAGGAGCTACCACAGTGACACTTTTGTAGTTGGTTAGGTTCTGGAATATGTCACAGTCCATCTCCACAGTGAGCCGCTGGGGCCCCACCTTTGTTGGCGTGAAATGGAACTGGGTGCACAAGGTGTTTCCAGGCCACACGGGACCTAATCTGAGATAAAGGAAAAGGCAGGTGTATATAAGTTTAAAGTGCAGGCTCATAAAGCAACAGTACACATTTTACACTTACTAACAGAAGGATGGTGGGAATGGGAGTAGGGAATAAGAATAAAAAAGATTTTTAAGTAAACAAAATTCAGCGTTGTGGTGGGCATTAGTAGAATGCAGGCTTTGAGAGGCTGCCTGCGCTCCCTGTGATAATCTTTGGCACCTAAACCTCACTCCGCACCTGCGTTCCCCAGCAATACCCATGTTCTTCCTGCACAATCAGGGCAGCAACCGGGGCCAGGTGGGTGCCCAAGGAGCACACAGCCTCCCTCACTCCTGTCCCCCTGTACACAGGGTCCCCCAGGATGAGAGAGGCCCGAATCCCTTAATTCAGGATGTATTTGCCCTGTCTCTATGGATGTGGCAAAAAGACAGTCCTTTATTGTGGCTCCCTGCCTTTCTGATGAGTTGAGATGTGTCCGTGGGATGAGAAGCATCTGGTCTCTTACCTGTAGCTCCTCTCTCTGTGAATGAGCCCCCTTCCGAGGATGGAGATCACACAGTCGTTCATGGGAGCGTTTAGGGAGTTACAGATGCTGACCAAGGCCGTGAGAGGTTCATACTGCTCTGCTGTCTCTGGCATCTGTGGGAAGAGGCAAAACCTGGAGCAGAGGCCAGGAGCACAGAGCCGCAGTCACCCCCTAGCCGCCCGGGCACCCGCCCCAGGCCCTCCTCAGTCACTCTGCTATCTCTGGCACCTGACCCAAACACCGCAGAGGACTTCTTTACCCCTCTGCCCAGTCTTCTTGCATTTCCTCTCCCCCTTGATCCATCACTGACCATCTCTGATGGTGCCTATCCTCTACTTAGAGACCTTGGACGGTTTCCCCTTGACTTTGGAATTCTGCTTCAGTTGGCATTCAGAGCCCTTCATGGTCTGACTCCAACCCAAGCCACATCGGGGACTTACCCGTGCCCAGCACACCCCTCAGGCTCCCTTCCTCTGGGCCTCTTTGCTTAATCTTCTGCCTACAGTGGCTTTCCCCCACCTCTGCACTGAAAGCGTACCCATTGCTCAAGGCCCAGTACAAATTCTACCTCCTCCACGAAGCCCTCCTCGAACGCACCAGAAGGAATTAATCCCCTTTACTTCACTTCTCCCGTAGTGACTTTGTACCTCTACGAAAGCATTTATGTAGATAACCAAATATTGTGTTTCCCTTACCCAACTACAATCTCCTCGAGGGTAAGGACCGAATCCCATTCATTTTGGCAAGGGTGGACGTATGGGCAGAGAACTGGACCAAGAGCCGTAAGTCTCTAAAAGTGTCTCATTTTTATGAGCTTGGGCACGTGGCTCTCTAGGATTGTTTTCTCATTTGAATGATAGAAACAGTTTCACCTCACAGGCCTTTTGTATTGAAAGAAATAAAGGATGTAAAAATACATTGGCCCATGTATAAAGTGCTAAACAAGCAGAGGCTATTTTGATCCCTATAAGGAGGGAGGCAGCAACTGGGAAGGCCCTGATTTTAGAAACCTTCACTTAGCGAACTAAAGACGTTGAAAGATTTAAACCTGAGGAGTACATGTAAAACACTATTGCTTTCAAAAAAAGGAGCTCTCAGCCTAGCGTTTTCGGCAATCCCGCCCCACAGTGACCAGCTCTGAAGCTTGAAGGGTCAGATTCCTCCTGAAATGGGGACCTGAGTTGTGGCAAAAGAGAGCAGCTGGGGAAGGACTGGTGCCTACCTTGATGGTAAGGCACGGTCTACAGATGGCGATATCTTCCTGAGCAAAGCAGCTGGGGCCGGACTCCACGTGCGTTGCCATGGTGGTGAGTCTGAGGAAGCTGTTCTCCGGTGGGCTTCGCTCAAAGTAGGAGGAGGACAGGCTGGTGGTGATCTTCCTAACTGGTACAGGTGATGGGAGGAGTCAGTGCAAAGGGCCGAGTGTGAATGCTCCGAAAGCGAGCAGCAGTGACACACACAGTGCAAAGAGGTCAGGATCTCACTGAAGGCAGCAAGAGGCCTGATTCCTCACAGCAATTTAAAATTTGAACTCACTCAAGAGCCCACCCCTCACCACCATCTTTGTGCCTCTATTAACCACCTCCACTGGCACCCTTGGCAGACCACCTCAGTGGGGTTGTGCAATGGCCCCTGTGAACTAGAACAAGTCTCTTGGCCCCAGTTTCCTTGCCCAATAATAACACCAGTCTGGCGGGATGGCCTGTATTAAATGAGATACTGCAGATGAAGTGCTTGTCTCAGACCCTCCCACACGGTCACCGCTGACCATGCACTTTCTTTGTTCCTCCCCATTCTCTGCTTCTTTTCTTTCCCTTTTGCAGAGAAAATAAAGCCATCCTTCATCCTTGAGGAATCCTCTCAAGCTCATGTTCCCATCTCAACCTACAGACATAGACATCTACCCCTGCTGTCACTGGTCCCCCCAGAAAGGTGTGGTATCCCCCTGCCCAAGTCCAGTGCTCTGCTTCTTAAATATGTGCCCCATTGTGACCCCACCACTGCCTAGCTGTGTGACTTTGGGCAAATTATTTAATCACTCTGCATCTCTACCCCCTCATCAATGAAGTGGGGAAAATGATGCTTCCTGCCTCACAAGGTTGCTGTGAGGATCAATGACAGAATGCACATAGGACACTTAACCCCACGTTTGCCACAGATCAGTGCTCAATAAATGTGAGCTATAATTATTCTCATTGCCTCTCATTTCCCCAAGGATTGCCCCATCAATTTTATTTATTTATTTATTTTTTCACCATCAATTTTAACCCCTCTTTCCTGGCTTCTTTCTTTTCCTCTTTGCTGATTATAAGCAGATTTTGCTCTCTTTCATCTTAAAAGAAGACAGACAAACAAATAAACAAATGCCCTCCCTCTACCCAGTGTCTCTGGCTGACTACCACCCAGGCTCTTTTCTTTTTCCATTCATTCTTCCAAACAAGACTGCACACCTTGTCTCACCTCCTCCACTCTCAGTCCACCTAACTCCCAGGAAGCCGGCATCCACCATTGCTTTTGGGTGAGACCACTCTGTCCTTGGACACTTTCAACCTTGACATCTCGGGCCTGTCTGCTGACCCTCCTCTCTTTGATTTCTCAGTCCTCCCACTCTCTGCTCTTTCTCTGACTGCAGCCTCCATGCTGGTGTTGCCTGCGTTCCTTCCTCATCCTCTTGTCTTCTCACAGTCCTTCCCCGACCCTGTGAGCTCATCGATAGTATGACTCTTGGCTGACCCCTCCGTGCTGAAATTCCCACATCTGGTCTCCAGCCCAGGCCTTTGTCTTGAATATCAGGTTTAGGTTTCCAACTGCCGACTGGCCATCTCTGCTTGGATGTCTCACAGGCTTTCAAACTCAACACCCATAAACAGAACTCATCATTTTCCTCCAAACCTGCTCTTCTCAATTTTCTGTGTGTGTGTGTGTGTGGGGGGGTTGCTCACCCAAACTGCAAACCCCAGCACACACACACACACACACACACACACACACACATTCACAAGTCTGATCTATAAGTGCCTTACTATGTCTTCTTTAGATGTGCTACTAGTTTAGCTTGTCTTTCATTTCTTGACTTGATTATTACAAAGCTTTCCAACCTCTAATCCACTGGTTCTCAACTTCGAATGCATATTAGAGTCAAACAGGGAGTGTTATAAAACAATCCCAATGCCAGGCCATACCCAAATCAGTTACATTAGACTTTGGCAGTGCAACCCTGGTATCAGTATTTTTAAAGTTCCTCAGGTGCTTCTGTGGGCAGCCAAGGTTGAAAACCACTACTCTAATATAACCCCTGCCATTCCAGGTGGTGAAGTTTGTTTGGTTTTTTTAGAATTTTTCTTATCACATCGAGTCTCTCATTAAAACCTCTCACCAGCTCCTCAACGCCCAGAGAACAAAACTCAAACTGCTCAGTATGATATACCAGCTCCTGCATCACGTGGCCTGTCCGGCTCCCACACCCCACAAGCTCTTAGAAAGGGAACATGGTGGAGAGGCTGGAGGCAGTGGGGGGCTGGGTAGGGGGCTGTTAAAGTGATGCAGACAAGGTCCATTCCACTATTCTTTCTTGCCTGCACATTGGAACCACCCAACGAATGAAAAAAGGACTTTTTTTTTTTTTATGTCTGGCTCCAACCATGGAACTTCTGATTTAATTGGTCTGGGGTGCAGGCTGAGCATCAAACTTCCCTAGGTGATTCCAACAGCAGCGAAGTGTGAGAACAACTGCTCTTGCCCAGGGAATTTCAAACCTAACATAGCATCGGGAGCTTCAAAAACATACCAGTGCCTGGAGCCCATCTCAGACCAATTCAATACGAATTTCTGGGAGGTGAAACCTGTGCACATGTTGTTCCTTCTGCCTGGAATGCTCGAGACTAGCCTTTCTGTCCACCACTGTCCCATGCATCCTTTAAGAACCCGTGCAGTCCTATTTACGTGGGCTCAGCCTGCTCGTGCCTGGGCCTGACACTGCCTCACTGTTGTGCTCTGTTTACCTTACCAAACACTTCTTACATGGATGTTACGATCTATTTACTTATTTTACTGCTACTGGAATTGTGTGGTGTGTTTTTTGTTTGTTTTTTGTTTGTTTGTTTCCTGTGTGAAGCACAGTAAATGTATGTTGAGAAAGAGAGAGAAGCACCAGGGGGTAGAAGCCACCTATTCAGACCTGCAGGGGGAGCCCTGTGGCTGCCGTCTGCCCAGGGTGCGAGTGGGGTGTGTGCGCGTCTGGCGGCGCCATAGAGAGTTACCTAGGTTGGCACTGAGTGTAAGAGACAGCTTCTTCCTCCAGAGCTCGGCAGCAAGGGTGCCATTATAGTACACCGCCTGTACCCCAATTGCCAGCTGCACCGCCTTCTCCTGGTCACTGGGGTTAACCAGGGTCACAGAGAACTGGGCATCTCCGCCCAGGGGTAGAGAGCTGGGTGCTTCCAAAAACAGGTACAGAGGATCGGCAGTCTTGAGACTGGGAGGATAGACTCCATTGTCTTCCTGATGTTGCAGTCTCTCTTTTTGGACTCTCTCCAGCACCTCTGTTTCTTGAAGCGATCCTGAAGAATGGCAGGCACAAAGCAGACCTCTTACCCAGCAGGTATAGAGCCTTCTACTAAAAGCCCAGGACTAAGATTCATTCACCCACTACTGCTCAATGCCAAAGTCACAAGAGCTTTGCAAACCTCTAAGGCCATACTTAGCTTAAATAAAAAAGGTCTGTGTTATGAAGACCCACCACAGATACAGCATGACCCTTCTAAGTCACTCAAGGACAAAGCTCTTTTCCAAGTGCTATGAATTTGCCCCTTGAACAATGGGGACAGCAAGCTTTTGGCCAAGTCACACTGTCTCTGAGGACAGTTTGACAGGAACTTGAATCTTCCTAGGTGAAGGTGTTTGGACGTACTGCAAGGGCAATAGGGGCCATGGACTATTCTGGAGCAGGGGGTAACATGATTATATTTATGCCCTAGAAAGTTCATTCTGGAAACTGAAAGTTGGAAAGGGAATAATGACGGAGATACTGGAGGCAGGGGGTCCAGTTAGGAGGCTGTTGGAATACTGACGAGATACAGTGAGGCCCTGGGCCACCTATAGGCAATGGGGACGGAGCTGAGAAGATGGGGTGTCAACAGATAAGAGGTGAGGTGAGTGCAAGCCTTTGGATTTGGACAAATACATAGATGGTGGTACCATTAACTAATGAGGAGGAGGAACAGGTTGGGGGGTGATGAGAGGGGGAGCAGAACATCCTCGGGTGCTAAGATTAGTGTCGTGCTGTTTTATAGCAGTAGGCCTCAACTGGGGGCAACTTTTCCCCTCAGGGGATATTTGGAAATGTCCAGAGGTGTGTTTGGTGGTCACAACTGGTGGGGGTAGTGGTGGTGGGGTGCTTGTATCTAGTGGATGGAGGCCAGGAATGCTGCTAAATCTGCTATGATGCACAGCCCCCACAGCAAAGAGTTACCTGGCCCAAAAGGTCAACAGTGTCAGAGCAAGTAGAGAAACCCTGTTTGACACGATGGGGAAAGGACTGCAACTCTCTGTGGCCTGCATCTGTCTGGCCTAGTCCTTCCTTTCTTTTGCTATTTCAGGGGCTAAGAAGTTTGGGGCCCTCCCCTGCCCAGTACCTTCAGGGTACTTGTAATTCTGAGTGATGTCCTCACAGCGGTCACTGTCCACACCTTTGGTGCTGATGTTGTTGCCAAGATACTTAGTGTTGGAGTCGGTCAGCTCCAGGGTCCCATCCTCACAGCACTTCCAGACCACACACGAGGCATTTATTGAGGCAAAAATCTCTGACACTGCAGGAGTCAGCCCCAGTGTCCCCTCCTTGACAGCTCTGACAGGCACCAGATCACAGGCCTTCAGGACTGAGGGAGACAAAAATCAGTGAGCAAGAGTAGCCACGCCCAGACTTCTGCTTGGATCAGAGCTGCAACACCTCAGTCCCCACCCTGGACTCTATTTCCCTTCCCCCAAGATCGGGTCCGAGTTGGGCACTAGGCAGGGTTTCCAAGAAGGCACTGCAGAACTGTTTAATGACAATACTTTTTGGTCATGTACTGTGACAGGATGCCTCTCAGAAACTGGACAGGCAGAACCTCAGATGAACATAGTACACAGGAGTTCCTAAGCCAGCTTTGCTACAGATATGATAGGAATAGGTCACCTTTATTGAACACTTCTTATGTGCCAGTCTCTGTGACTGTTCTGTTTCTGGGAAAGGAAGAGGCATCCTCGTATGACTCCTGAAGGTTCCCTCTGTGAGCTTGAGCCTATCTTGATAGCTTCTTCTTCCACATCCAGAACCTCAGAATTCCCACCCTATAAGGCCCTGGCCCAGCCCATCCATCAGCTCTCTTAAGACTCTCTGCCCTTCATGGAGACTCAGCTGACCGGCCTATTGCTCTGAGGTAGAGTCGGTGTCCCCACAGCCTGGGGCTGAGGTGGCTAACACCTTTGTCCCCTAGGTTTGCAGGCATCAGGTCAGCATTCTGCCAACCACTCTCCCTCTTTTCTCTTTTAGGGGATGCAGACCCCCTTTGGAACACCTGCTGTTCCTGTGTCCTCTCCTAGGGACTCCTTCAGTCCATGCAGCTCTGTGTGGCCTAGGGTGGTCCTGGGCCTGTCCCCAGGTTTTACCTCCACCTTCTTTAGGAACCCCTGGGTACAGAATCTGCCATCCGCCGTAACCCTGGGGCAAAGTAGGCCGAGTCATCCAGCACTCCGTGGAAGTCTGGAAGATCCTGAAGGGAGCAAAGGTAATAATTTGAGTGGGGAAAAAAGGAGTCCTGAAGAGGCTCTAGAAATGGCAGTCATTGCTGCCATGGGGGTGGGAGGGCACGTGTAAAAGTGGCTGCGACACTCCCGGAAAAGGGCGTGCACGCCACGACTGACCATCGTGTCCTGCCTCCAAGAATCCTGAAGGTCTCCTCTCAGTGCCTGGGTGTGGGGGTTCCCGTGGGGTTACACCATGTGGGTTTGGAGCCCCTTCAGTCTGTGACCTCATCCCCTTTGGGCTTCTCACCAGATTCTGCCTCTCTGGCCTTCTCCAACCTGAAGCCCCTCTTCATTGTAGTACTCATCCACCAGCAGGCCCCCTCCAGTGCCCTGGGCGGAGGCGAACGTGGTGACGACCCGGGCAGGGATTCCCAGGCACCGCAGCACTGTGTGGAAGGGGCAGAGTCAGAGGGCCCCGGGGAGGCCGAGGGCTGGGAGAGGGGCAGTACGGCTAGCATTTTCAGTGCATCCTCTGGGCAACACTGTCTTAAATGCCAGGTACACTGAGGAAAGTTAGAGCAGTGTCAGTTCTAACTTTCTGGGGGCATGGAAACTAGGAAGTCAGCACTGACATTGGCCACAGGACCTATAAAGGTGGAGAAATGAGGTACAAACAAGTTACTTAGCGGCAGAGCAAACAGCAGCAGGGAGGCTGACTGAAAACACAACAGAGCACTGGGGGCCTGCTCTCCTGGTCCCAACTTTGCCGATGGGGAAAAGGAGCAGAAGCGGCTTGGGAGGAGCTGCCCAGGCCAAGTAGCTGGTTTCTTGGCCAGAAGGTGCATCTGACCCAGTTATGGGTGCGATGAGGGTGGGGAAATGCTGCCAAGTGGAGGAGGTGCCTGCTTTGGGAGATGCCCCCCTTTCCCCACATGGGGGAGCCACAGGGCAACCCGAGAGGCAGGCACTCTGTATGGTACCCAAGGGGACCTGTGGGTGCAGCAGGCGAGCCTGCTCCGTACCTGTGCACGCAACAGCAGCCAGCACCCAGGCCTGACCGTCATAGACAGGTCGCCCTAGGCCCGTGAGCCACTGCCGCAGGATGGGCATGCTGCCCCGGCGCTTGTTCAGCAAGGACCCTTCCTGGGTGGCCTGGGTCTGCGGCGTGGGCAGGACACGCTTCTCCTTGAGGGCATGCAGCTGTTTGAGCAAATGCATGAGTGTTACCTGAGGGGACAGGATAGCTCCTGTGGGGGGCGGGGGTAGGGAGGATAAAGCGAGGGTCGGGGGTGAGGAGTGCTCATCACAGGTCTCCAGGTAGAGTGAACAGCCCATCTGCGTCGCAATCCCTTAAAACTTGTTAGCCCTGTATGTTCCTGGGCTCCACCCTAGCCCACTGGGTTATAATTTTTAGAGGTGGGGTCCAGGAAGACATCTTTTTAACAAATCTCCTGGAAACAATGGGTTTGTGGGCCACACTGGCAAAGAAAGCACCAGCCACAAGGGGAGCATGTGTGGCCCCTTACCGGGGACAGAGAAGAGCTCTGAGGGGCACCAGGCCAGTTTGTGTCCTTGCTGGCTTATGTCCTGAAGGAGGATCCCCAGTCTGCTTTTCTCTCCCCTCCGGATGCTGTTATCCTCCCCCCGACCCATGACCTTCTCCAGGAACCATCGCCCACAGCCTGGGATGAGGGGCCCATCTGTGTGTTTGGAGATATCCGGGGAAGGGGGGCTCTGTCAGAGGGCTCCCACTTCCCCTCCTCTCACTCACCAAAGCACCCAAAATGCGGGCCACGTGCACAGGGTTGCCCCACTCCTCCACCTGCTCGTCCATGCTCAGCAGCCCCAGGCTGAGGTCCACGACATCCCTCTCGAACTGTAAGGACCACACAAGGCCGTGAGGGAAGGTCTTCATACCCCCAGTCAGCCCCATGACCACGTCCTTCTCCCAGACTCACTCCTCCTTCAGTCTTCCCTCCCTCCTCCCTTGCTCTGTGTCCCGCCGTGCCCCCTGGTCCCTGTGTCTGCCAGTCCAGTCCTTCGCCTGTTCTGTTGGCTGACTCTCCTGATAGTGAGTGAGCTCCCAGACACCAGGGCTGTGGGGTTTCCTCTCATTTCTATCCTTAGCCATTCAGGGCGCTCCTGCTCCTGCCAGCACTGCCCCGCGTGTCACCGAGGCAGTTCCTGCTCCTGAGAAGCCTGCAATAGGGGTGAAGAGGGACAGGCAGCCTCATAGACTATGGACCTTAGCAATGCGGCCACGGCCTAGGAGAGATGCCACCTCAGAGCAGAGAGCTCAGTGGATTCACGCTGCCGTTGGGGGCTGAGGAAGGATGTCAGAGGGTCTTAAAAGATGAGTAGGAGCTTCCCAGAGATAAAGAGCGGAAGCATTTCCAGCAGCGGGAACACGCAGCCTGCACATCCGGGGCCTGGCCGGGAGCTGGAGCGTGAGTGGCTCTTGGGGAAAGGAGAGCAGTGCCCTGGCTGGGAAGGGCCTTGTGTGTCACACCAGGGGGTTGGGTTTTTATCCTGTAGACAGTGGGGGTTTCACAGAGCTTTATTTGTATGGTCTTTAGGAAGAAAACTCCAGAAGCTGTGAGCCTGGTTTGATTGGGCCCTGAGGAAAGAGAGGCACCACGCGGCTGAAATTGCCTAAACACACGGCCTCACGACCAGGGGCTTTTGGACCTGCCAGCTCCACCTGGCCTGAACGCTGAAGGGTACGGGCAACCACTGTCCCCTCCCCTTCCCTGGTGGCCCCCATACCTGGCCAAAGTCCCAGGACTCTTCCTGGATGCAGTTCGCCGTGCCCACGTAGATGAGGCCATTCTGGTTCAGTACGTACTCTCTGCGTTGAGCCTCACTCTGCAGGAACACGGCATCCTCTGGTGAGAAGCAGGCAGGGGTGAGGGTGCTAGGCCTGCCCTCCTCAGCCAGGCCTCTGCCCTCCCCGCCCAGGTCAGGTGTGGCTGCACGGCTGCCCCTCAGCTCTGGGGACCTGATGAGGACTGAGGAAGAATGCCCCCTCTTCCCTGCCCCCACTGGGAGCCAGCCTGCACTCTGGTGGAGAGTGGGGAAAGGTCTCAGAGTTTCTGGCCCAGCCAGGGTGGTGTCCATGGTCACCTGGGAGACAGGAACAAGCCAATCTTTAAAAGCTACTGGTTTCCAGAAGACACATGCAGCCAGAGTGCCATCAGCCCAAGGGAATTTTGCAGCAACCCAGGGAGATTCCAAGTGGGCCCGTAATGTCTCTGTCACAAGTTCAAGTTTTTAAAAAAATAGTGTTTCAGAAAAAAAAACAAAAACAAAAAAAAACAATACAACAAGTTGGTCAGGGATGAGCAGAAGGGAAGAGAAACATTTAGCAAGACAGGGTCAGAGGGAGCCGTGGCGGGTGGTAGAAGCCAGAGAACTGGCTTTTCCTCCTGGGGACGTCCCAGTGGGTCTAGGATGCCCAAGGTTTCTCGCTGTTCTCTACTTCTGTCTTCATCCAAGGGTTGGGTTGGGGAGGAGGCTGGGGGCTTTAAAGAGGCCACCCCCGAATCTAGGGAGCTGGGAGTGGGGGGTGGGAGGGAATCTGCTCTGCTTGCCAAGTGTCCCTTCTCCTGGAACCTGCTGCTGAGGGTGGAGTTGGGACAGTGAAACTGGTTCCTGGGGACTAGAAGGACAAAAGGATTTCCCAACCATCCCCCTCCCCAGGCATCCAGCTGGAATGAGGGTGCCCAAATGAACACCAGGATAAGATATTAGAAATCAGGAAGCCCTGAAAAACCTGGGGCCTAACATCGCAGAGCTCCTGTCCCTCCCTCCTGAGTACTCTTTCTGAAGTCCGCTGGACATCACTTCTTTGGCAATCTCTTCAAACTGAGGTGCTTGGCTCCAGGCTCTGTGGGGCTCTGGGAAGTACACTGTCAGGGCACAGGTGACATGTACATTTCCATGATACCATGTAAAATTTCCTTTTGAATTTAGGAAATTCCCATCTCCAAGTATGCTGAGACTGAGTCCCAGATAATCTCTGCAAATCTCTTAATCACCTCCTGGTTGGGCAGAGCCAACAACTCACTCCTGGTGAGGTAGACAACTCCTCACACACACACATAGAGGCCACCCCCAGGCAGGTCCCTATTAGCCAAGCACGAAGGCAGGAATCCTGGCATGGAGTTAAGGGTGTGGGTTCCCTTTGAACTGAGCACTATCCCAGAACTGTCAGTGCTCTGTCTTTGCTCAGGCTGCCAGGGCCTAGTTCTGGATGTGGGCTCAGAGGCCAAGCCTCAGCTTTAGAGGGAAATGGTTTGAGGGTTTCCCTGCAGCTGAAGGGGCCCTGAATCCACCACACTCACCCACAAAGGCAGGGGAACCGGAATGGAGAATAGTTTCCATCTATTTTTCCACCCACTTGGAGCAAGAAAGAAAGCCATGAACTGAGGAGTCAGGGCCATCTGAGGGAGGGGGAATTGGGCAGGCTTACCCTGGATAAAAGAAGTAGAGAGGGAGCCCACTGGGATTTAGGTGCCACACAGAAAGGGAGTAGGAACTGGAAAGCAGAGAAAGCAGCTGCAGGAGTCTGGGAAGATTTCTTCTGCTTCCCTGGGTGTTCTCTCATTTCCCAGCCTGCCCCGTAATGAGGCCCCCTTCAGGCTGGCAGCGAAACTCTTGCAAGGAAAAGGCTATGCACTCGTTATCGGGGGTAGCGAGGACAGGAAAGCTGGGAGAAAAGGCTTTCCATTTCCCTAAGTAATCCTTCAGGAAGCCCAAAGAATTAAGATAGATGGAGGCAGATTAAAAGGGAGGGAAAAAAAAAAAAAGGACAGACTCAGTCTTCAGAATGGGAAGGAAGAGAGGCCCTGTTGGCTCCTGTTTGGGTCACGTTAACCACGTTTGACTTTTCCTGGATGAAATAGCCCCAACAGCCTGGGCTGAGTTTTGCCAGAGGTGGCCACTGGTTGGGCTGCAGGAGGTCACCTGACACCAGGAAAACCCACCCATTGGCTGCTGAGCAACAGGAGGCTGGCCATTTAATTTATTAATACATCTCCACTCAGATATTTAGACAGGTCAATAGGGAGAGGACTCAGCAGTCTGTAGTGGTAAGAACAGAGCAAACGAGTCGAGAGGAGCAGAGAGAGTGAGACAGAGCTGATTTACCATGAAGTTGCTGAAGTCGAAGTTGTGGGGTGCCTCACTAACACAGACTGCTTCAGGCCCTGGGAGGGGCCTTAGGAATTCAAAATTGTGTATTCTTTTTCACTGAGAGGGTTCCCCAAATTATATAAATCTCAGGGCCCACAAAACCTGAATTCACCTGGAGATCAACTGTGAAAGTCCAGGAAAAAAAACAGAGACGCCCGTCCCTCAGGTCGCCTCCATTCCCAAAGTGCTTTCTAGTTTTCCATCGCTGTACTGTTACAATAAATGGTCACTCTCCAGGGTCGTGTCAGTGAGTTGCATCTCCTATAGCCAAATAGCCTGAGCAGCACAGGGTTTGCTGGTGAGATAGGCTTTTGCTTTCAGTGGGAAGCCCCACGCTGCTTCTGCCAGGGGTGACACCAAGACAGGACCCTGGGTCTGAGGGGTCATTCATTCAGGGAGCAGACACCATAATAACAAGTGCTGGTGCTGCCTTTAGAGAAAGCTGTCCACTGGATCCTGGGGCAGGCATTCCCTGCCGAGGCTGCACCCAGATCTTATGCATTGAGTACCCCGTGCTGCCCAGGCTGACCCAAGTCCGTACTCACTTTGAACCCAGGGGTTAAAGAGCAATGTGAACTGGCCCAGGAGGTGTGGCTTCCTGCCTGAGACCTTCAGCAGGAGCGAGTAGTGGCCAATGACAGCGTCTGTGGGCGTGGTCACAGAGATGGTCCAGGACTGGGCATCTGCCTCTTCCACCATCGCACTCCACCCCTTGCTGTCCTCCAGACTGGAAATTGGGAATGTGACTTGGGTCTTGTTGTCCTTGGAAGACTGCCCTCCTGAAGTCACACACAGATGAATTTGTTGAACCTATTGGTCACAACTCAGAGTAATAAAGTCAAGTATCACAAAGTTGGAGCAGATAAAAATTGTTTTTAGAAGAGAATAAAAGAGGCCCATCCATTAATGGGAGGCAGTAAAGGGCGATGGGAGCTCACGGTTCTCAGTGTCCTGGATCCACGTCTAGAAAAAGGTCAGAGTCTACAAAATGGGTGTAGTAATAATAATACCTGCTTTATAGGGCCAGTGCGAGGTCTTGATGAGATACTGTAAAGACTTTGTAAAGACTTTGGCCCAATACCTGACATGTGGTGCAGATTCAATAAATAGTAGCAATTAAATGTGGTACTTAGCCTGTGTCACGTCCAGCATGACAAGAGCAGTGAGAAATGCAAAGTTAAGAAACACAGTTACCAAGAATATATTACAAGCGGGGCCAAGGAGCCCCAGCCTCATGGGCTGGGTGCCCAGAATTGGGCCAAGCATAGCTTTTATTAATGGGCAAACAAGTAAAACTGATTTTTCCAGTTGTATCTAAGAGGGGCCCTTTAAGCCTGGATTTGATCCCATTCAGGCTTTTCTACAAAACTGATAACTATATTTGCAACCAAAAGGGATCCCTTAGTGGCCACAATGCTGAACAACTTCTGAATCATAATAAACAATACGTATGCATATTATCTCCTGCTGGGTAGGCAAAACTTCTTGAGGCCCAGATAGGCTGACCAGACACACCAATTTAAATGGGGCAGAAAACAATGGTACTGTCCTGTTTCAAATGGTACATACTGTCTGCCTACTGACACCTTGAATTTAGCCCAGTGAGATTAGGCTGACCATACACAACATTTGAAACGGAATCATTGTTTTCTGACCCATTTAAAATAGTATATGTCTGGTCAGTCTAAGCTCAGGTGCCATGTGGGCCATTTGTCCCTTAGTTTCCTAAGAGGGTACTGGATAAAGAACCCCCCAGTCCTACTGCCAAAGGAGTCTAGGCTAGTCCTGCCTACCAGTGTGTGTAATGAGGGCCACCTTCTTCAGGGCGGGCAGAAATGTGTGGACCGGAGCCTGGAAATGCAGCCTGATGGTGAAGGGCTGCCCCCTCCTCACAATGAGGCGCCTGGAGCTGATGTCCCTGGTGTGGTGCTCCGCGTTGTTTCTTGCTGCTTGCAGATCACAGCTCTTAATCCTCAGGGCTACTTGGAAAAGAGAGAAACCATGGAGACTAGGTAAGTGTGAAAACTAAGTAAAAGCAGAGGCCCTGGAGTCAGAGAGACCAGAGTTCAAAAATCCTTGGCTCAACTTGTTTACTAGTTGTGCCTCCTTGACCAAGCACCGTAACTACTCTGAGACTTGATTTTCTCTTCCTTAGAATAGTCATTCCTTCTGTGGGGCTGTGGAGATTAAACAAAGTAATGTGTATACGGTAGTCCCCACCAGCTTGTCAGTGGGGAATACATGCCCAGACCCCCAGTGGGTGCCTGAAACTGCAGATCATACAGACCATGTATATATATACTATGGTTTTTCCTCTACATACATACTTATGATAAAATTCAATTTATAAATTTGGCACAGTAAGAGATTAACAAGTATTAATAAAATAGAATAATTATAACAATCCCTGTAATCAAAGTGATGTGAATGGTTTGGGGTCCATGATTAAGTAAAATAAGGGTTACTTGAACACAAGCGTTGCGATACTGCAAAAGTCAATCTGATAACAGAGGCTACTGAGTGACTAAAGGGACAGTAATATGTATACCGTGTAAACACTGGACAAAAGGATGATTCTCATCCCAGGAAAGACAGAGCACATGATGTGAGATTTCATCCTGCTACTCAGAAAAACATGCAACTTAAAATTTATGAATTGTTAACTTCTGGAATGTTCCATGTAAAATTTTTGGATCATGGTTAACCATGGGTAACTGAAACTGTGGAAAGTGAAAACATGGATGAAGGCAGGACTACAGTAATACACTCACCACAGTGCCAGACCCACAGTAAACCCATTAAATGAAGCTGTTATCAGTAGTGGTAATAGTAGGAAGAGCAATACCTATTCTCATTGCTGACCTCCCTTTCTGGTCCCAATCCAAAAGCAGTGAATAAAATCCAGAATCTTCCTCAACCTTACTCATTTTTTCTTAGAACACAATTAAATAATTTTAAGAGCTGGTTTTGAGATCTCTAAGTCCAATTCTATTGCTTTATAGATGAGAAGAGTGAGGCCCAGAGAGTAGAACCAACTCACCCAGGATGATACTTGGTTGTTTCACCTACAGTCTCACCAAACCCAGGATACCACGCAGCCCAGAAAAACTCTTGCAGAAGAGGGTCTGAGAGTGTGAAGACAGTATACTTCTCATTGTACACTGAGACTTGTAAATGTACTGCAGGACCCACGCAGCGGCCCCTGAGGTTTTTGCATCTTCTGGGTCTGTTTGTTTCCTTGTTTTTTGTCTGCCTCTGTGCCTTTTAATTGGATTCCCTGGCTCTTACCTCCCATTCTCTTCCATTTAGCCTTGAAGCTTTGACACCCTCATGCTTTCCCAGAGTCATCTCCCATAAGTATCATAACCTAGTGTGAACATTCATGTTATGATGATCCTGGGACAAGTATACAAATCCACGTTAACCACCATCACCATCTTACCATCATAGTCACAACCATGACCACCAACTTACCACCACCAACCTATCCTATTGCCACTCCATAGCCCCACCACAATCACCTCCACCACCACCCTACTTCTTTTCATGAAGACACATAATAATGGAGAGGCTTCTGACAGTCCTGCAAGCCCCACGCAGAGAGCTGGCTTGGCTTACCTTGTCCCATGGCTGCAGGCTGCCCTTTTCCACTTGGCCACAGCAAATGTCTGTCTTGAAGTTGTGCTCTGGGCTTGCTCTTTGAATCTGTCTTCCAGATAGAAAATGATGGAGGTACTTCGGTTGGCTTAAGAACCTACAAATAATGGAGTTTCCTTCTGCTTCTCTTGTGAGCTCCCTGACAAGTTCCTTCTCTCCTACTCCCTCCCCATTGGTATCTCTTGAGCCAGCTGCTGGGAGTTACCCCTTTTCACTTTATCTCTTGTGCCAGGAGGCCCAGGCAGGGGTATGCCTGATAGGCTGGAGTGGAGAGTGGAATAAGGAAGGTCTGCCAGTTGAAGAACCCGAGGAGAAACCTCTAACCTTCAAAAGACCCTCGGAGATCTACATGGACAATGCTGGAAGGCTCTGGAAGAGATGACTCCCCAACAGGAAGCCCATATCCAACCCCAAATCTCAGGCCGTAAGCATATCATGGGCTACAAGTTGCTAGATGTTCATGGGTTGTTTGTTTTGATGATATAGAGAGAGAACATGTATGTCTGGGATTCATTTATGTCAAAGAGATAAGGAGGTAGAATTTGTTGGTGAAAAATAAATACTCTAAAAGCAGTAAGCAGAGCCCCCAGCTGGCCAGGTCTGGGACACTACCAGAGATTTACAACTATTTAGGGACTCAAAGCTTGTGTCTTTTGTATTTCTGCTTGTCATTGAGGAAACAAGACACAGGAGAGGATCTCCTCTTTGGCCATCTTTGGCCTTCTAAAGACCAGCTTTTGCATGGGCTCTGAGACGGTGTCACCAGAAGCCCTCTTGGAACAACTATGCTGGCCTGCTTGCATGTGGGAGAGCTATAGAAGGATATAAAAGACATGACAAAGAACACTGGCTGCCTGTAGGGAGGGGAGCTGAGGAATAGGGTCTGAAGCTGATTTTTCTGGTGTTTACCCTTTTATACTTTTAAAACTTTGAACCATTGCCCACTTGAAGAATCAATCTTATTATGCAAAAAAGAAAGAAAGGAAGGAAGGAAGAAAAAGTGAAGCTGCTGGCTTGTCACTCCCCACAAAAAGATTCTTCATGAGAAACGAAGAAGCAAATTGTTCACGATTTGAAGATGATACGATTTTTACCTGGAAAACGTGGCTCTACTAAAAACCAATTCTAAAAGCTAAGGTAATCTAGTCAGCTGATCTTAATGCATTCCCAATAAAAATGACAGCAAGTTTTTTCTCTGACACTCGAAAAGCAGATTCAAAGTTTCAAAAGAAAATTTCTAAAAGGGGAAAGGAGTATGACCAGGCTTTCTAGATATGAAAACATAATGTCATTACTGTAACTGAAAAAGTACATTGGCCCAAATGTGTGTGTTAAGTATGTGCTAGCACTTTAAATCAGTGGGGAAGATAAGGACTCACTAGTAAATGACTCTAGGGTAAGTAGCTTGCCAAAATAAAAGTGGGTTTTCTACCTTGCACCATACTCCAAGATAAATTTCATGTGGATCAAAACTCTAAATGTAAAAAAATGAAATCCTGCTTTTTTTCCTTCCTAGCTACTTGAGGGTAGGCTGTCATTGTGAACGACATGGTAACTGTGTGGGCCAAGAAGCTCATGAGCAATACACTACTTCAATGGAAAGAAATGGACATCGATGTCCTTCACCCTGGGAAGGCAACAGTGCCTAAGACAGAAATTCGGGACAAACTAGCCAAAATGTATAAGACCACACCAGATGTCATCTTTGTATTTGGATTCAGACCCCATTTTGGGGGTGGCAAGACAACTAACTGACTTTGCCATGATTTATGATTCTTTGGATTACTCAAAGGAAAATAAACTCAAGCACAGACTTGCAGGACACGGCCTGTTGTCTAAGAAGAAAAAGACCTCAAGAAAACAGGAAAGAAATGCAGGAACAGAATGAAGAAAGTCAGGGGGACTGCAAAGGCCACTGTTGGCACTGGCAAAAAGTGAGCTGGACAATGGACGACAGGAGTACAGATTCATCAGGGACTTTATCTGTGGTGACTGAGCTGATTTTTCATGAGAGGACTAATAAACTAATAAGAACTTTTATGTGAAAAAAAATTAAATCCTACAAATACTAGAAGAAGAAATATGACACTTATATTTGTCAACCTGGGGAAAGGCTTCTTAAAATATTATATAATACAAAACTCAAAAGCCATAAAAAAAAGATTGATTAATTTGATTCCTTAAAAATTTTTACATGGAAAAATTCATAAAGTAAAAGGATATGCAACAAACTTAGGGAAAATGTTTAAAACTCATATCACAAAGGGTTAATTTCTTTCATGTAAAAGTTGCCTATAAATCAGTAAAAACAAGCAAACAACAAATAGAAATAGGTGAGGAATTGATGGATAGTTCACAGAAAAGAAAATCCAATGTATGTATCTCTTACGTACATGAAAAGATATCCAGCCTCATTTAACATAAATGCAAAATAAAACTGCCCTGGGATATCATTTTTTTCACCTTTCAGAATGGCAAAGACAAAATAGTTTGACAATGTCTTGAGTTAGTGATGATATGGGGAAATAATTAATCTCTTATAATACCGGTAAGAGTATAAATTAGTGCAGCTTTACTGAGGGAAATTAAGTAATATCTATCAAAATTTTATGTTTATACTTTAGGATCAGTCATTCCACTTCTATGTGTAAAATAAAATATATACAAGTATATTCATAGTACCGGTAGTTATCATAGCAAAATATTAGAAACTACCTAAATGTCCATAAATAAGGTAATGGATAGATAAATTATGGGACATGCATTCAAAACAATACTATATAGACATGAAAAAGAATGATGTCACTGTATATAAACTGATGTGGAATAATCTCTAAGCTATACTGTTACATGGAATAAGCAAGTTGTATGTAGGATAGCCTGAGAGCTACCTTTGAATAAAAAAGGGTGCGTGTGGAGAGAATATGTATGAATTTACTTGTGTTTATATAGACTATTTCTGGAAAATTATTACATCTAGATAGGGAAAGTCAGTGACTGGGGTAAGGTTTTTTTATATACATCCTTTTGTATCTTTTTAACACAAGCATATATTGTGTTAACATTAAACAACAAGAAGAACTTGGAATGGAAGGAAAAGGCTGTCTGGGAGAACTGTTTCACCACTGAGAACTCCCCATGGGAAGGCATGGCGGGGGTCACGGGCTGACTCCCCTTTTGGAGGTTTGTTCCCTTCTAACACTAGCAAAGAGTGTCTCCTCTTTCCTGATACAGTTCCCATAGAGCTTCGTGGATACCCACGATCTAGCAGTACTTCATTTGGGGCATTTTGTGGGGAGACTATGATGAGACAGATCCGCTGTGCTTTGGTTTGGGGAAGGCAAGGGGGAAACGTGAGGAAGATGGAGGGAGGAGTTACCAAATAGGTTTATCCTGCTTCCGACTGTACCCATGCGTTTCAACTCCCCAGCCTCTGGCAGAAAAGCAAACTTTCAGCTGTGTGTACCCAACAAGGATTCATTTATTCATTCAGGACACAAGTATTTATTGAGCAATACCATGCATCATGAACTGGATTAGGCATTGGTAATAGTGTAACAAATTTAGTAGATGTGTCCCTGCCACCAAGGAGCTTATTATATTCCATCAGAAGAAATAGATGGTACTAAGTGCTTACACCATTAATTATGTACTTGCTATGAAAGAGAAGCTTCCAGTTCTAGGACCTAAGTGTAGGAAGGATCTGTAAGCTGAGAAACTGGGAGGATAAAATGGAATTAGTTAGGTTAATGGGGCAAGGAGTGGGGTGGGGTAGAGTGGGAGGAGAGAGAACAGCATGTGCAAAGGCCCGAAGGCAGGGAGCAACTGAAGAAAAGCCACTGAACTGGAGCACAGATTATGATGGGGAGAGGTAAGGCCAGGGCTAACTAAACCTTACAGGATTGAGTTAAAGATTTAAAATTTTATCCTCAAAGCCCTGGGAAGCTATTGAATGGTATTTTATGCAAGGGAGTAACACAATTATATTTGCATTTTTAAAATACCACATTGACTAAAACAGAAAAAATTATGTAGAGGGAGCAAAAGTGGAGAGGACTATTGGTCAGGAGAATGTTGGTGAAAATAAAAATGGACAGATTAGACAGAAATGTAAAAGGTTAAATTGCCACGCCACGCTAATGGACAGGATATGGAGAGCAAAGAAAAAAGACATTGAATGTGAGTCTCAGGTTCAAATAAATTAATTGTGCTGGTATGTGCTTTACAAAGCACTTTCCTACACATTATCTCATAATCTGAACCTCAATCTTGTAAACCAAAGAAGGGATCGTTGTTTCAGTTTAACTGGTGAGAAAACAGGTTCAGGGAGTTCACATTTATTTTATCAATTAACATAATGCCTTGTCCCAGAAAGACTTTAAGACGACTAACAATGAAAAAGTGATGTTTCAGAAAAACATATATTAAAATAATGCAAAAGATGAATAGAAAGGGACCTAAAATAGAACCAACGTTGAGGTAAAAAATGCACATCATGACCTGTCTATATACATGCTGTCCACACACTAGAAGTGTATCTCTAAGCCTCCCAGGAGTGGAGGCTTTCCCAGCATCTCACAGTTTAGGATAAAGACTGGACTCAAACTTGGGTCTTCCAGCATAGATCCCATACTCCGATTTCACATTAGCCTGGACCCTAAACCCACTAAGAAGGTGCCTCTCTATTCCTTAAAAATCCTTAAAATTTCTCAAGGATTTTTGCTTCTAGATATAGCAGACTAATGATAACATCGCCACTGGAGAATAACTTAAAAAGCTGAATAAAGTATTTTAAATATCTGATGGCAGCAAGGCAGCAAGGATTTGAGAGATCGAAACCCTGGAGAGAGGAAAAGCTCAGAAAGGTAAGCCTGACATAGTATCACCTTTCCCTTTGGGCCATTTGCTGACTCATAAGTGGCAGGTGACAGCCTGAGAATCTGAGCAGGTCTGGCAGTCTCACAGGGTTGGAGTTCCAGGGCCACCAAGGATGAGGGGCCTCCACAAACACCCCAGGTTTTCAACTGGAACCCTTGAAAAGCTGTATCTCAAGAGTAAAGGTAAAAATGGCCATTCTGCCCAAAGCAATCTACAGATTTAATGCAATACCTATCAAAATCCCACCATCATACTTTCATGAAATAGATAAAAGAATTATCAGATTTATATGGAACCATAAAAGACCTCGAATTGCCAAAGCAATACTACATAAAAAGAATAAGGCTGGTGGCATTACATTCCATGACTTCAATTTATATTACAAAGTATCAATAGTCAAAACAGCTTGGTATTGGCAGAAAAACAGAAATATAGACCAATGGAATAGAACTGAAAACCCAGAAATAAATCCACAAATTTATGGACAAATAATTTTCAATGAAGGAGCAAAAAACATACAATGGGGAAAAGACAGCCTCTTTAGTAGATGGTGCTGGGAAAACTGGAAAAACATATGCAAAAGAATGAACCTGAGCTGTGAACTCTCTCCATATACAAAATTAACTCAAAGTGGATTAAACACCTTCATATCAGACCTGCAACAATAAACTATATAGAAGAAAACATTGGTACTAAACTTATAGACCTAGGACTCAAGGAAGACTTCATGAACCTGACCTCAAAGGCAAGGGAAGTAAACGCACAAATAAATGAATGGGATATATCAAACTAAAAAGCTTCTGCACAGCAAAAGAAACCATCAACAAGGCAAAGAGACAGCCAACTGAATGGGAGAAAGTATTTGCAAACAGCGCATCAGATAAGGGTCTAATATCTAAAATATATAAAGAACTAATAAGACTTAACAACAAAAAACCAAACAACCCAATTAAAAAGTGGGCAGAAGAACTAAACAGACACTTCTCCCTCGAAGAAATACAAAAGCCCAGCAGACATATGAAAAAAGGCTCATCCTCATTAGCTATCAGGGAAATGCAAATCAAAACCACAATGAGATACCACCTCACACCTGTGAGAATGGCTGTTATCAACAAGACAAGGAATAACAAGTGCTGGAGAGGATGTGGAGAAAAAGGAACTCTGGTACACTGCTGGTGGGAGTGCAAACTGGTACAACCACTGTG